>JARHVA010000132.1:632500-855000 GCA_037957365.1 Torreya grandis
GCTGATGAGTGATGGAAGTGGATTGAGATTGTTTATACTAATTATATTTCATGTTTTATGTGTTTTTAAACTATTATAATCAATAATTTTAATTTTTTGTCCATTTGTACAAGATAGACTTAGTGTTGGTCAAGAAAGATTGGTCAAATTGTAAGAAAGTGTAAGAAGATGTAAAAGTTTATTAAAGCTCTACATCATTTTGTTATTAGATCCATCTAGATACTATAGTAATATGTAGATATAGGTATAAACTTCATGATTACATGTTTCATATTTCATGTTGCATGTTGACCAAGAATTTGTAGGTAAGCCAACAAGAAGGTAGTTTGCAAGGAATCTTATTGCAAGATAGAATTGAGAAGGCATATAAAGAAAGGTATGAATTACTTGTGGTTGGTTATTTTGTTTAGATTCATTGATTATGGTATGTGATATGTGAGTAAAGAAAACAAATACATAGTGTAGTAGCAATCCCTAAATTAAGAGAGCTATTAATAAGCTCAAAAGAGAGAAGCTCATAAACAGAGCTTAGAAAAGAGAAAATAGTCCTAGTGTGAAGAAGAAGAAGTTGAAAGGCCCTAGTGAGGTATGAGATATAAAGTTTAAAATTTTGAACCAAAATAAAGTGGTCCAAGTGAGGAAAAAATGAGGAAGATTATGCACCCAAGTGAGGTACTTAAGATGAAAATGAAAGGAGAGGTAGAAAGGAAAATGAGAAACAAGGCTGAATTTAAGTGCCATAATGAGAGAATGATGGAGATAGAGATAAAATAAATTAAGGATTCATTAGAAATCATGGAAATATATTTAATAAATATGTGTAATGTGTATATTTTGAAGTGTATAATTAATATCAAGAAAAGAGTCAAGTGCAGCTTTAGAGAAAGGATACAATAGAGGGAAAACTAGTAAGTAATGTAATATTTAGAGAGACAGTTGAAGAAGATGACTACATGACTTTCCATGGAATAGTAGAGAGAGGAAATTAGGCCTCAAAATTTTTATTCTAACATTTATTTTTCATGGTTGAAATTAGGTCAATAAATGGAAGGTGAAGAGCATGATTGGGATGAAGAAATTGATTAGACAATAATCCATAAGGAAGAAGAAGTTGATGAATGGAAGAGTGAAGGTAAAAATGAAGATGAAGTGTTTTAATACCCATAAAATGATGAAATATTTGATAAATAAGAGTGGATAAATGAGAATAAAATATTAGTTAATGAAGTAAATGTAATTTTTTATGAATATTATGAAGATGAAGATGATATTTTGTATAAAGATATAATAGTTTTATTTGAGGCATTCATTGGATCAGTGAAGAAGAAAGAATCACATGAAATTCTTAAGGAAAATTATGAATAGGTTAAGGAAGATGTGAATTATTTACCATTCCATGAATATAACATACAAAATGATGAGTTGACTGATTTGATAGTAAAAAAGAAGCAACCATTATAGATGGCTATAGGATAGAGGATGCTACCAACAAGAATGGGGGAAAGCATGAAACCTTAGAATGGTCAAAAAATAAGGAAAAGAGTATAATATGGGATAGGTATTCTGCTGAAGAGGCAAAAATAATAATGTTAGAGGACGTAATAGATTGAGAATGGTAATTCATCCTACAACCCATAAAGATTGAAGAAGGCTATGAAAGAAAACAAATCAAGAATAACAACTACAAGTACAATAAATATTATGAGAATTAATAGGGTAAATAATACGTGATAACATGGATTTAAAATAAGAGGCATAGGTGTGGAAGCAAGGATCATACATATTTGTATGAACATTTTTATGAAGAAGAATATGGACGTCAATTTCTTTTCTCACCTTAGGAGTATGATGTAGGGGCATCTTAAAAATGCTAAAAGTTGGTCTATGATGTGTCTTACAGTCCTATAAGAGGTTTTATATGTATGATAAGTCATGTTGGTGAGTTAAATTTGTATGATAATTCAAAATTAGTTTTCCTACCCAAAGTGATTTTCAAATTCTCAAGAAGTTTTAGGTAGTCTAGTAAAGTGTGAGTGAGTGGTGATTATATGTAAATGATGAATAAAGTTGTAATAGAATTTTATGGTTTCATGAAAGGTAATTTAATTTGGTTATGATACATATGTTAAGAGAGGGTGTGAGGTGGTAGCTAGAGTGTCCACCACCCTATGTGGGTCTAGGAATAGTTGGAATTTTCTTGAATCAAGAAATGGTTAGGAGTTATTACAAAAGTCTATATAAAGCTTTTTTGGAGTAATATAGAGTGTGTATGGTTTGAATTAGAGTTATAGGAGGGAAAAATAGGGTATACATTGTTTAAAGGAGTGAAAGGTCTACCATGGAAATGTATAAGACCGTGTGAGTTCTTTTGTTATGAATAAAAGTTATAGATGAATGTATTATTATTTATTCAAGTTTTCCTTCTTATTTATAATTACTAGAGTCATTTTTAATGACCATTTATAAACTATAGATATTTAATTATGCATGTAATAATTTTTGTGATCATAATAGAGTACTATTTTTTAAGACAGTCAAGGAGGAAGGACGTGAAACAATAGTTTTGAAAGGAAAAACTAAGGATAAATAATGGTATAAAATTGTGTGAAGTTTTTGAGTGTCATACATACCCCTATATAATTTATTTAACACTTAAAAGTGATAAAACTTAGTGAAGGCAATCCTTCATAAACCCCTATTCATAGTGATGAGAGTCTACAGTATGCAAATAAGTTATATGTTCTTGTGATATACATGATGACAATGTTTGAGTTGTTATCTAGGTTGATTGGTTAGATGTTTGATTACAATAATATAATTATCATTTTGTAAAGGACATGGATATCAATAAAATCAACCTTGATGATATAGATAGACCCCTAAGCACACTAAATGAGACCCTGTTTAAGGAAGTTATGGAAGGATTTCATGTTTGAAGAGTAAATGACTATGGGAAGGTGAATTGTCACTAGAATAGTAAATTAATAGCAAGATTAACTATTTATTATCCTCAATGAATGTCCAAGTGATAATGAAATAATTGAAAAGATGGAAAGATTGATGGAAACCCTTGCACAGTTTAGAAAAACACATTTAGTTGATTTAGATTTGTGAATTTGAGTCCTTAATGCCTTAGATTAATCCCAAAAACTATTAGTAAAGTTGATAGAAGTAAAAAAAACCTTTTAAAATAAATTTTGGATTTTGAAACAACATATATCTAACGATAATAAATTTTCAAGCCTCTCAACCCTGTGTAGGCTAGTGCAACCCTAAGATTAGGGTTTAGTGCATAAATTGAGTTTGAACTATCAAATTTTTATGAAACTTGGTATTTATGATGGGTTTTATTTTAAATAAGTGATTCAAGCATTTTATGACCTATATGGTCTCTAAATTATGGATTTTAGTGTCTTATGTTGTGCTTAAGGGTTTAAAGACCTAGTTGGTGATAGGCTAGTGAAGGAAAGACAAATTTATCCAAAGAGGAAGGGTAAAAAAGAGATAATTAATTTTGTGAATCCAAATGGATATCCAAAAATTTCTAGGGTTTGTATTAAAGGTCTATAATTTTCCCAATCTTAGAAGCTTTCTAGTTTATGAGGGTTAATTGAGAAAGGGTGTTGTGAAAGAAGTAGGTTAATCCTAGGGAATTGAGTCAAGAGGGAGATATATGAGTTGCATGGCATAAAATGGTAATTTAAAATTCATTCGGATTCCTAAAATTTTTTATCAAATTCTCGCAACAAGGAGACTTACTTAGAAATAGGGCTAGTAGGCTTAGAAGACAAGAGGTGGACTATTGAGTGAAATATAGGGTGATGAGTGATGTAAGTGGATTGATATGGTTTTTAATAATTATATTTCATGTTTTATGTGTTTTTAAACTTTGATAATCAATAATTTGAGTTTTTGGTCCATTATTACAAGATAAACTTAGTTTTGGTCAAGAAGGATTGGTTACATTATAAGAAAGTGTAAGGAGAAGTAAAATTTGGTCGAAGCTCTGCATTAGTTTTATTCATGGGTTTTAAAGATTGGTGTAACACACATTATGGTTTTTATATTATGCTATGTTTTTTTTAACATTTTATATAAAATGTGAGCATGTACATGGTCAAAAATAACCAAAACTAAGGGTTACAATGACATCTTAAGTTAGTAGATATAAAAATAAAAATATGTGTTTTAAATTATTGGAAAACATACATTGTAATCAAGATGAGAATATAAGAAAAAGCATAAGATATGTGGAAGATTGTAAAGGAAAAATTATAAATCACTTCAAAATTTAAGTTAAAAAAAACATAAGATGCATAAAATAACTTTAAAAATAAATATCCAATGTAAGAATAAAAATCTAATAAAAAATGATAGAAACTTTATTTTAATAAAAATACAAAGTAAGAGTAATGAAAATTTAACTCAAACAAAGGAAAAATAAAGAATGTAAAATGATTGTTGAAAAATCTAGTGTAAGACAAGTGAAAACTTAAAATAAAAAAGGATGTGCATAAAGAATGTAAAATTATTATAAAAGCATCCAATGCTAGATATAAAAACCTAAATCAGATGAGGATGTGAAAAATAATGGAATTAAAGACTCTAACGAGTGAAAACTCAAAATTAAGGCTTCCATTAAAGTGTAGGATAACACAACCACCTAAAGGCATAACTATAATGATGGATATGGTATACCTATAAAGGTGATGGGCACTTTTGAGGAAGGCCCTATCATATTCCTCTTACAATGTAACTCACAAACAAAAATATAAGAGGCATAATAAATAAAACTAAGATTCAAATATAAATAAAAGAGATAGAATATGGAATATAAAGAAGAGGGACATGATCATTTAGCATTAATATTTTTCAATGCGATATTAAGAATCATAGAAATGAGGATATTCACCAATGTTGATAATTTCATCTTCACCATGTTGAAGAAGTCCATTTTACTATCCCACTTGTGGTAAATTATCAACATGCACATAATTGTTTTAGTCTTGGAAGACTTTTATTAGTATTACCCCCTCAAACACTTTGAGTATGAATATAGCAAGTTCTAATATCTTCACTAATGTAATGATTAGTTAGTGGAACACTACACCAATGAGTTCCATGACTAAATTTCATGAGGATTTTATATAGAAACATAAGTTTTTGAAGTCCATCATTGAAATCTCACATTACATCCATGTAAATAAGGAGTTATTAACTTTTGAAACATTAGGGAAAGAATATTATAATCTCACCAAAATTGAATATAAGGATGATATGAAAAAAAATTATCTTTTTCATTTGGTTCCATGCACAATACTTGGCCTACAAATAACTCACCATATGCACCTACCATGTATAATAAAAACATGTAATTCAATGGTGAGTACATAAGAAGGTTGTACATTAGTATAAGATTACAAAGTCTTTTATGCTAAAAAAAGGAAAGAATAACCAAGCTTAAAAATGGTGCCATAAATACCACATAATCTCATATTATGATTATATTTTTCACACACAACAATCCTTTATTGAAAATTATTCATAAAGTCCCAAAAAAATGGAGGACATCCATCCATACTCCACTTGTCTGAACACCAGAGTCACTACCATTGACATCTCTAAATAATAGGATGGTCTCTTCCACACTAATTTTTTGGTGAAGGTTCAACCTCTCCATTTCAATATTGATATTAGAATCTAACATAACATCATTATAAAAGGTACAGTCCAATGCCTTGGCTTTACCACTATCACATATCAAAAATCATACTCTTTAGGTTAGTTGTAGTAATGGAAGGATATAAATGTCTGATGAAAATGTAATTTTTAGTAAGAATTAAATACCATGAAGGACAATTACACTTGTGATGTTTCATTACTTGAGATCTATGACATCTTGTTGGGAAGACCATTTTTATATGACTATGAAGCTACATATCAGGCCAACACTTAGTAATGGACTTTTCATGTCAAATATCACTTATTAATCCTTTTGAAGACAATTTTAATGACTAGAATTACTTTAATATCTATAAAAAAATTATATCAATATGGCATCACACATGTAAAAGGTCATGCTACTCATAATCCACCTAGAATCCCTTGTGTAGGGAATTAAACATGTATTTACAACATGTCATGATGAATAAAAACCTCCATAAAAACATTAGCTTAGTAAGATAATACATAAATATGGGAAAATATTTGAAGAACCAAAGGGTTTGAAACACATTTCATGGTAAAACATCACATTAATTTGGTCCCTAGATCCCTTATAATTTTTCCATTGTACCACAATTTCATTGGTGAGAATGATGAAGTATGACACCAAATTCATGAGTTAATTGATCAAGGAAAGACTAATATAGTTATTATCATTATGAAATATCAATATTAATCATGCTAAATAAACATTCACTTGGAATATTTGCATGAACTATCATGAAATAAACAAGATAAAGGTGAAGAATTGATATCCAATTCCACTCATTGATGACCTCCTAAATTATCTCCAAGGTGTAAAATCTTCACCAAGATAGACCTGAAGTTAGATTATCATAAACTCTAGCCTATCTCAATGACATTTAGAATATATAATCCAATACCAAGGAAGGATTGTATAAATAATTGGTTATTCATTTTTTCTTCACAAATGTTCCAACAAATTTCATGTGGTTGATAAAAGATATAATTAATCCCTTCCTCAACTCTATTGTTTTTATCTACCTAGATTGCCTATAATATTTATTAAGACTTTGGAGGAGCATGTGGAGCACATTTCTCATTTATTAGATAGTGTGTGTAAAGAACATTGTAATCCTATTTAGAAAAGTGTAGATTTGGTGTCATATAGATGCAATACTTAGGCTATATCATTGACCAAAAATTCATCCATGTATATCTAGATAATATAAATCTAATCCAAGTTTGGCCAACTTCATGTAATCTCACTAAATTGGGGATTTTTATTAGACTTTCTAATTTACTCTACAAGTTTGTTCTTGGTTTTTTCCACACAAAATTTTCTTTCAATCATATAATGCACACCAAGGTAACATTTTAACTGATACCTACATAAAAACATGCTTTTTAGGATCTCAAGTGGTGCCTCTACATAACATTTTTTTTTTAATGCTTGAATTATCTAGTCCTTTGATATTTACACCAATTCATTTGACTATGCACTTATAGTGTTGACATAACATGGACATCTAGTTGCATATCATTTGAATACATTTAGATACAAGTTCATCATTACTCCACCTATGAGAAAAAAATTATGTTATTTTTCAAGAATTAAAGTAATGGTATCACTACATCTTGGGAAAATATATTATCATTCAGTTGGATCATAAGCCACTTTAACTCCTACAGATATAGAGAAATCTATAGATGAACACCACAAAAATTGGATGACATACCTATAATAACTATATCTAGTTATCAAGTATAAGAATTGGAAAGAAAATAATGTAGTAAATTACTTCAATCAACTACTTTTCACGTGCTCATCATAGTGTTAGAAACACATGGGCATAACTTCATTAACTAGATATTTACTCAACTAATAAGGACTTTGAAAATTATTTTATTTCCCTTGAACTAAGTGAATGGTTGTGGTAGTTTTACATGTTTGATAAGCTTATATACAATCTTGGGAATCTATATGTTAATGACTATGCACATCTGTAGAGGCTCTTATATGATGTTTGTTATACCAAGACAATAAGAAAACTTATCATTATTGATACCCTAAAAGTATCACAACATTACTTTTATAGGTTACATATTCACAAAAATTTCAAGTGCCATATTGAATCTTACATTAATTATTACATCAAGCCCATGAATAAGAAGGTAAAAAATTGCATGTGTCTATTGGTTCTTTCTAGGCCATAGAAATCCATAAACATGGATTTCATGACTAGGTTGCCTATAATAAAACACTAGAATGATTATATGTTTGTTGTATTAGATAGGATCTCTAATATGGAAAACATGTTTTCTTATAAGAAGAGTATTAATGCACTATAATCCTTAAATTATTTATTCATCTATGTTTGATTTCATTTTGGATTCCTAATATCTTTTGTATCTGACTATGACCTATTATTTTTTAATCACTTTTGGAAAACTTTGTTGGACAAGATGGATACATATTTCAATAATTCAATTGTATTTCATCCTTAAGAAGACAAATGGAAATTTTCAATTTTACACAAGTTCATCTTTAATACATGTACAATAGTTTGTATCCACACACTTGGGATGATAACTTGATATACATCTAGCATGCCTAAAAAATATTTTCTGCATAAAATTATGGGACCTAATCTATTCTACACATGCCTTGAGTTATAACTAGAGGCACCCTTAAACATATACTAGTACACACCATATAGCATAAATCCATGCACACAATAACAAGAAACACACAAGGTGAAAAAGTTTTTGAAACACATTTAGAACACTCATAAATAGGTTTAGTAGATAATATTACACTAATAGATGTAGTATAAATAATGTCATGACACACATGCACACCTCATGAGTTCAAAGTAAGTGATAAGGTCTAGTTGCATTTACAAAAGGAGCACTTAAAATATCCACAATATAAGATCAAGCCTATATGTTATGGTCCACACACCATCTTGTGTGCAGCTAGAGAGAGTGATTTTAATCTCAAACTATCATTGAACTTGGGTTTGCATCTAGTATTAAATGTGAAACTTATAAATCAATATTATCCTCCTTTTATTGAGCCCAAAATAGCGTAACATCCTCAAATTTTGGATATTTAAGATGTCAATATAGATCCTAAGGATAATTTTATATAATTTATAACAATTTACACCCACCAAAACACACATCAATTATTCCAAGTGGTTAAGGGAAATACACTAATGAAGTTAATCAGTATAACTTTTAAAAATTACAAGTTTATTTTTCATAGTTTATTAATGGTGAAATGAGGGACATTATGTATGTAGATAAAATAAATCAATAATATAAATATCCTCTAACATAGGAAAAGGTATAAGACCATACTAGATCCAATGTGCATACAAGATGTCATGCCATAAAGTAGGGTGAGGTTGTAAACAAGAGTTGTTTGTAAAAAATATGTCAATGATATAATTAGGAATTATATGAAAATAAATAATTAATAAATATTCACCTAAATTTAATATGTAAAATAGATAAACTAAATAGAAATAAATTACATTAGTCCATAACTAAGAGGTATCTAAACTAGGGATTGTAACCGAGAGGTGTTAGAAAAATAAAAAATGATGAAAAAATAATATATACCAACAAGAATAAACTAATATAAGCATGGAAGAAAAAAAATACCAATATATCACATACACACAAATATATCTACCAAAGTAAATAAATAAAAAGTTTAGGGATAAATATACTTACCTTAGGTTGATCTCTCAGCACATTAATATTCCCATTGACTCAACTGGCACTTTTTGAGATATGTTTTACATGAATATCATGATTTAATGAATAATACCTAATTATCTTTATTTAGAGAATCCAAATATTAGGTGTAATTTATTGGTTCAATTTCTTTTCTTTTGATATTCAAAAGTTAATTCATCTTCTTATTAAGTATGGAATTATATTCACAAGCAAAGTAGATTAACTATGTTTATTATTAAAAATGGGATTTAGAAACATATATATGGGTCCAATCCATAAATTTAACCTATATAAAAATATTAGATACTCATCTTATTTGAGACATTAGATATGAAAATAAGTGAAATAAATTTATAACATCAACCCAAATTTTTGTACCTAACATCCCCCTTATTTCCACAGGAAATGGGGACCCACTTTTTTTAGATTATTATCTTGATTTTTAGCCCCTTCTTCAATATGTTTATGAAAATTATAGGAAAATATCATGATTTTTCCTTTTATACTTTGGCAAGATGGCATTGGTATTGTGTTTCCATAGACTAAATCTTTTATTCTATCAGGGTTGTTACTTCGAGCTAATTATTGTAGACTTATGTTTTAATGGAATAACTTTGATATCCTATTGGGAATTATTCCTTCAAGGCTTATGCAATTTGTCTTTTTAGACTTACTATTTTAGACTTATCATATTGGTCTTTATCATGATTTTTTTTGTGCATGAATTCTTGTGGGTTTTTTGGCCATATATTTATCTTTATCAAAGAAATTATTGTATATATTTTGTCTAAAAAAATTCCTCCAATGGAATTGGTCTATGAGCTTTTTTCCATAGGAATTTTTCTCAAAAAAATAGAGTTTCCCTTCAACCTTTTGATATTACCCTTTGCCCTTTATGAAGTTGATCCTTCAATATTTTTTTCATGGAAAAATGCACCTATGAAGTAGACACTTTGGATTGTTTCTAGATTGAAAGTACCCATAGGCATTTTTAAATTGCCCTTCAAAACTTTTGAAATACCCTTCGACCTTATGAACCTACCCTTTGAGATTTTTGAAACATGTCCTTTAGACTTTTTTTTGTGGCCATTTTACTCAAAAAAATTCCTTTACACATTTTAAAATTTCCCTTTGACCCCTCTGCACCTACCCTTCCAAACTTCTATCCTACACCTTTTCCCTTAAAAACCATTCCTTTAGACATTTTATCCAAGACATTTTCCCTAAGGAAATGAACATAACCTTCAATATTTGTGTTATATGTCCTTAAAACTTTTTCTTTTGGCCATTTTTACTAACATAATTCCTTTGTGAATTTTGAAATGCCATTTTCCCCTCTGACTTACCCTTCAAAAATTTTATAAAAGATGCATATTCCATTAGACTTTTTGAAACATAACCTTCAGCCTTTTGAAAGTTCCCTTTAGGACTTTTGTGGTTACTGTTCAAGACTTTTGTAATTTCTTTTCTCCCTACAATCCTATCCTTCAGTAATTTTACCCCAGGCCAATTCCTTGAACTTTATGTCTTAGACATTTTATCTGATGCAAAAAATCTTGAAACAATTCCCTAAAGGGAACATGCCCTTTGGACTTTTTAAAGTAACCCTTCAGACATTTTGAAAAAGACCCTTCATCCTTTTTTTAAGTGACAACTTACCATTTAAGACTTTTGTCCTGATCCTTTTACCCTTCAGATATTTTGTCTGAAACATCATGCCCTTCAACCCTTTTGAAATCATCCCTTCAATATTTCCTTCAAACATTTTGTTTGAGAGAATTGAGTCTTTGGGAAAATTATTGCAAACATTTTATCCTAAACAATTACATTGATGGAGTTCATTTAGAGTTTATGTCTCAGACATTTTGTCTGATGAAATTGGGGTCCCAACAATAGAAATCTCATAACAATTCCCCTACAAAAATTGTCCCAAAACAAATACCATACTTTAAGTGGCACCCTTGCTCAGAGAACATTTTCATTATGTCTTGAGATTTATTTAAGATTTTATCCAAAGGTCCTAATTGTATTTTTTTATACTAGGTCATCGAGATTAATATTTAAGAGCCCTTTTATATATTCTTATCCTAGGAACAAATCATATTTTACTAATAATAAGACCTTATGCTAGAATATTCATGCAGGGTCCTTTATACATATTTCCTAAAGTATTATGCTAAGTCATTTTATGCTTATGTTTTAAGGAACAAGGAATTTTGAAGAAATGACACATGTCAAGTTAACAAGATTAAATATGATAGTCATATGAATGTCATTTTATGGTCATGAGGATTCCATTTGATGGTCACAAGGATGTCAAATTCAACCTTGATAATGTGTGAAATTTATGAGATTAAATTTAATAGTCACATGAATGTCATTTGATGATCGTGATGATGTCATTTGATGATTTCAAAAATGTCAAATTTAACGGTGGCAATGGCTAATTTATGGAATTAAATTTGATAGTCTCATGGATGTCATTTTATTATCATGAGGACATAATTTGATGGTCATAAGGATGTCATTTGATAGTCATATAAATGTCAAATTTAACCTCATACATTACCTATTTGGATTAAAAAGTGGACTTAGTAGATCGATGGTTCATATTGATCCATATAGTTGATCCAATGGTGCAAGATCAATTAAAAAATTTCAAAGGTCCCATATTAAACAAAGAGTTTCCAAGTGGCATACCCACATGATCAAAGTACAAGTTAAAAGGTCTAATCCAAGATCCTAGGCCATGTCCACTTAATACCATTTGATTGAATGACATGAAAGCAAGTTAAAATTTCAAAGCTCCATGAGAGTGATAAGTGTCACCATCACAAGATCCTAGTACATAGATCCAATGATCCACATGAATAAGTAAGGAGCCCTATACATAAAGATCAAAATCCCTAAGCCATTATCAAGTGACACATATATAAAGTAGAGAAAAATAGGGAATGATAGAGATCAAGCACATAGTGGTTAATGAGCCAAAATTACTAAAATATAATGAACCATGTTAAACCAATACATAATGGTATGAATCTTAGGTGTAATTTTCAAATATCTTGGACTTAATCAGGTGTTGACACATGTCACATTTCTAAAGATAGTAGGGCATCATTGATAAAATACTTAGATCTTTAGGCACTTGATCTATATTTATCAATAGACATTGGGTCTCATAGTTAAGTTAGAGTATGAAAATGCATGTCTTAACCTGAATGATGAATTTAAAAATGAAGATCCAGATTCCATAAAAAGCATGAGTGAGCATGTACTACATAGTTCAGATCAGCCATGGCTAATGATAGTACCACTAGTTTTAAAACATTGGTAAAATGATTTTGGTCCTTCATGCATATGTCAAAGTTACATTTGAATTTGGCTAATCTGAAAGATCAATAGGGTGTTCCACAACCTATAAAAGGATACGTCTAGTTTTGGTAAATGGTGTATATTCTAAAGTTTGCATATAGTTTAAGTTATAATTGTTAAAAAATGTCTCTATCTTTATATATATGCACATGTTAAATAGCTTTGGCAAAGGCTATTTTAAAATGAATAACTACAAGTAGACTCTTATACAATTTTAGACCATAGTTAGAACTCATGTTTTTACTATCACATGTAATGACCTTGCATAAACTTCGAGGATGAGGCAACCCCTTCCCCAAATATATATAAACAATTGTAATCTAATTTAGATTTTAGTCAGATAATTTTTTAATATAGGAGCAACATCAATTTTCATTGTCAATAAATGTGTTTGTGTATTTTCTTTCCAATTTTTTTGTAATTAGTTGTTACTTTCCTTAGTTGTATGTTTCAATAATTTGTAGTGTGCAAAAGTTGTGAATGGATTCTTGATTATTTTGATTGATGTACTAATATTTATATGTGCAACAATTATTGAAACATTGGTAAATATATTGGTTAATATAGTCAAGTTCAAATTGATATATAATTTTGATTTTACATGAATGCTTTTTTAGATGTAGTTTTTTATGTGTGTGTAATATCTACATCAGATAATTCACTAGACCAAGCCATAATCTCCTAATTAAGTGTGTGCAATAGCTTCTCTAAAAGGAGAGTCTTTGTTTGAGGCCTATGAATTTATTATATATTTATTTTCTTAGACCTCTTAGCCTTATCTGACTATGTGTGTAAAATTGTTTCTAGCAATAGGCATAGGTTCTAAGAGCACTTATCCTTTTAAAAACTAGCTAGGGGAGTAGTTCCTAAAAACCATAGAAGCTTTCTTTTCTACCTTACCCTTCCCTCATTTTTTGACTTTTTTGAGACCTTCCCACTCTATATTAGAAGCCAAACACCCATCTAATTCACATAGAGATTCACAATCCTTTAAGAACCACATCTTCATCCAAAAAACCTTATCAACAATCTACATGCCCTACCTAATATTCCATCAATAGGTTGAAATAAACTTCATACCTACAACTCATTCCCTAGAGTGGAGTTGACATCAATTCAGATCCTAAAATGTTAGAGGTTGCCTCGTTATAGTTATGGTGTGCATAAAACCTGTACCAATATATTAATTAGTGCTAGAAGGAGGGAAAATACCTTCAATTATACTAAACATTTTGAGAATGGATTGGCTTGAAAAAGGACCCATAGATATTCCAAGTATTCAATATGATTTCCTTAAGGACCCATTCGAATACCTTCCTAGGATCCATTATAATCACCCAAGATCTACTGAAGGGCATCCTGATGCTTACACATATGTTTTTCATGTTACTATTACTTGTTGGAGTGATATTGAGGAATATTTTTTGATAGGATTTGATCCAAATATTGATTCTCATACTTTAAAAAATAATTTAACATCTTTTATGAGGTTATCTATAGTAGGTATTGTTGACCAAATTTGACCCTATAGGTCAAACTGGGACCCCTGTAGGTAAAAAATTGACTTTATAGGTTTATAGGGGGTTTAATATTATTTAATAGGGTATATTATATGCTTTTTAATGTCATTTCATGTTTTTTAGCCTTTGTCATGGTCTAATTAGTCAATATGTCATTTTGAATCATTTAATAGGCATTTAGGGGTCATAAATGCAACTAGCATGTTTTCAAGGTGTCCAAGTGTCATTTTTTTCCTTTAAAATGTCAAATAAGTCATATTACCTATCAATAATGTTAGTTCATCTAAAATTTTAAGGTTATCTAATTGAAACTCAAAAAATCAACTAAAAAAAGAAGAGTTTGGCACTTATACGGCCCATGAGGGAGTGTGACATGTGGGATAATGTTGTGATATGAAGCTTTAGCTTCCTAAGACTCATTTACAATCTTTAAATAATTTTTAAGTTCCATTTTTGAGATAAAACCATTCTACTCCTTCTTTGCCCTACTAGACACATAGAACTGGTCAATAGGTTTATGCTTGGTACGGACATTTGAAGAGGTTTTAGGTCAAACACATTTGGGAGGTGAAATTAAACTTATATATATCCATTTACATAAAAATATTTGGAATATTATTCAACCATACTCTATGAACCATCTCTAACAACTTGACTATGGTTTTTTGCTCACTATTTCTTGCACCCTATAGGTTTTGCTCTATTTTGGACAAGTCAATACAATCTATTTGGTCATGTTGACACCAAATTATTTTGGATATATTTTAAAATTATATAAATTATTTATGTAGTGTTTCAAGGTATTTTTATATGTAAATCATTGCATGTTGTAGAAAGGTGCCATCATGTATAGTCTCAGTCAATTTTCCTTGTGTACAGAATGATTAGTTCTCCAAAATGGTCTCATGTGAAGATTATATGAGGTATCCCATGTCTAAATTAAATAATTATCACCTTCCATTAATTTTTGTCCTAATAATTCCATGTTTGGATCAAAATTTTATTCCATTCTCATACTCAGTCAGCTCTTTACCCACTTCTACTTGCAATCATGGTGAAGTACATGTATGAGGCCTATATAACATGTTAAAAAAGGTGTCATTAAAGTTATAAATCCTTGTTATGTATTTTATAAACATGTAGTAGTAATTTTATAATTTAAATGGTTGAGATAATACTATAACAATCATATAGAGAACTTTCACACAATCTACCATAACCAAACTCATCTATAAGTGCTATGGAGAGAGAGTATCATGTTGAAATTAAAATAAATTTATTTTATCTAAGGATTTATAGGTTTTATGGGAAAAAATTTAACATTTTAAGGATAAATAGTGATTATTAAAGTCTTATACACCATGTG
Organism: Torreya grandis; assembly: GCA_037957365.1. Classification (NCBI taxonomy): domain Eukaryota; kingdom Viridiplantae; phylum Streptophyta; class Pinopsida; order Cupressales; family Taxaceae; genus Torreya; species Torreya grandis. The sequence continues at coordinate 648,197 of JARHVA010000132.1, forward strand.
TATGATTTATGCTTCTACCTACTGCCCTATCTACAACTTCATTAACACCTACAAGGGAGCAAAATACTAAGATGGAGTTTTGACCTTGTTTTAAGTCTTTCATAATCAAATATTTATGTTTTAAATGTTTTACAAGGTTTAAGGATAAATGAAAGGTTTGTACCAATGTCTAGTTCCTAAACTAATGTCTAATACCTATGATATTGAATAGCCACCTATAAGTGATCTGGACAACAATTCAGATGACAATTCGGGTGATGGGTCCACCCCAATTGATGGTAGAACTTCCAGGAGCCATAACTTTTGCACCGTAGCTCAAATTGACTCACCATTTGAACCGTTGGAAAGATAATAATGAGGAGAACATTATGAGATGGTATTGAGATCTTCTCAATGAATTTTGACCACCTAAAACCCAATGTAAGTGTCCTAAATTTCAATTTTAGTAGTGCAGTCTAAAAATAGTAAGTTTTTAAAAATAGTAATTCCTCAAATTATATATTGTTGTAAATTGTGGAAGTCAAACCAATTCATATACCTCAATATTGGTGACCTTCCACATTCTCCCCACACCTTAAAAACATGTATAAATCAATATGTAACCCAAAATGTAAATTAGACATCTCTTCTCAGAGATAAGCATATGTTTAGATCTGCAAATTTGATCAATAAAACATCTCTTCTCAGAGATAGCATTATTTGAATTATTTTGTTCTTGTTTCTTAAATTTATCTTTCAACCAAAGATTTAAAGTTTTGGATTAATGGTATCAGAGTGGTTTGTCTTTAGATTGTATGATCCTGAGGACGAGTTCAGATTATAGGAAGCTTGGGTGGAAAATAGAACTAGCAGAATATCCACCTATTCACTCCAAATGACTTCAAATGGTGGACAACACCGAGGCATCCGATCCTTTCAAGGAAATGGTGAATGAAGCCATCCAATAGCAACAAGTGCAGATGCTACAACAATTTTCTCAAATTCTCCAATAAATCTTGATGGGAAATTTTGGCTCCTCATCTGCACCTGTAAATCCTTTTAGTGCCTCAACACCCTTCAAGGTTCAGGTGAATCTTGATATCCCTACATTTGAAGGAAAAATCAATGCTGATATAGTAGAAAATTGTTTGGATCAATTGTCATCTTATTTTTCTATAAATAAATTCACTGATTAAGAGAAGATTACTTTTGCTCTTTTGAAAGCATTATTGCCTATCAAAAATTGGTGGGAAGTGTACAAAAAGAGATTCAATGTAGATGATATTGGCCTTGAGATAGAACCTACATGGGATGATTTCATATATGATGTAAAGGAAGAATACTACCCCATTGGAGTATATGACGATCTATATATAGAGTGGCAACAACTTTTTCAATGTAAGGAACAATTTGTTCAAGATTACACCAACATTTTTCATTCTCTATCTATGAGATTGGGAATCCAAGAAAGTGAGAAACACAAGGTTCTCAAATATTGTGGTGGGATACAATGGTACATATGGGGAGAAATGGAACTCTTAAATTTGGAAACCATCAGTGAGGCATACAAGTTCATAGTGAAGATTGAGCAGAAGCATGGAAGAATGAATATAAAGAATCAATCTTCAAAATGTAAAAGTGACAAAGAAGGTCAAACACGAGGCCAAAATTAGAAGCAAAAGGAAGGAAAGACTGGGAAGTGGTGTGATTATCATAAATCTAGAACTCACTCCAAAGAAGAATGTCAAGCTATCAAATCATTGCTTTTTGAGTCACAATCCTCAACATCTATTGCTCTACCTCAATAGACCCTATAGTCAAAGAGGTTGAAGAAGAAATTGTAGATTCTGATCCTAAAGCCATTGTTGCTTCATCATAGACACACGACTAGATGTTAGATGACAAGGAAAGGTTGTTTCACTCTAAGTTATGGGTGAAAGGTAAGCCTCTACATTTCATTCTTGATAGTGGAAGTCAAAAGAATTTAATCTCTGCTAATGTTGTGAAAAGCTTAAATCTATCCATGAAGCCTCACCCAAAACCATACAGTATTGGATGGTTGAGTCCAAGGAGAAACCTCCATGTCACCCACTAATGTCTTCTCTCATATGCAATACATCCTTTCCAAGATGAGGTCTTATGTGATGTGGTTAATCTAGATGTTTTTGATGCACTCTTTGGTTATCCATTCATGTATGATTGACATGGTATATATGAATCAAGAAAAAGAAGGATCACTCTCACTCTTGGAACACGGTGCTACAGGGTACCAAAAGTACCACCTTCTACATCTATCTCTCTGATTAGTGCCAAGAAATTCGTTCTCATGGTGGTTAAGCCATAGGAATCTAAAAGGGCTAATTTTATATCCCTGATACACAAACAACACAACAATAGAATAAAATAGATACCAAGCTAAAGAATTTCATGGCCTTCCATCCACAGACTGATGGTTAGATAGAAATGGTGAACAATCGGGCCCTGTACAGTTCCATAAATCATAGTCCCTTCCAAGTATGCATTGGGAATCAAATCAAAGTACAACTACCACACTTGAAAAATATTGATGCAATGGGGACCATTACTTCTCAAGTAGGGAGGAATGATCCAGACAACAATTAAGATGACAATTCAAGTGATGGGTCCACCCCAATTGATGGCAAAACTTCTAGGAGCTAGAACTTTTGCACCGTAGCTCTAATTGACTCACCATTTGAACTGTTACAAAGATAATAATGAGGGGAACATCGTGAGATGGAATCAAGATTTGCTCGATGAAGTTTTACCCCCTAAAACCCAATGTAAGTGTCCCAAATTTCAATTTTAGTAGTGCAATCTAAAAATAGTAAATTTCTAAAAATAGTAATTCCTTGAATTATGTATTGTTGTAAATCATAGAAATCAAACCAATTCATTTCCCTTGAGATTGGTGACCTTCCACATCCTCCCCACACCTTCAAAACATGTATAAATGAAGATGTAACATGAAATGGAAATCAAACATCTCTTCTTAGAGATAAGCATATGTTTGGATCTACAAATTTGATCAATAAAATATCTCTTCTCAGAGATAGCATTATTTGAATTATTTTGTTCTTATTTATTAAATTTATCTTTCAACCAAAGCTTTCAAGTTTTGGATCAGTGTTATCAGAGCAGTTTGTCTTTAGAGTGTATGATCCCAAGGATGAGGTCAAATTACAAGAAGCTTGGGTGGAAAATAGAACCAGTAAAATATCCACATATTCACTCTAACTGACTTCAAATGGTGCACAACACCAAGGCATCTGATCCTTTCAAGGAAATGGTGAATGAAGCCATCCAAAAACAACAAGTGTAGATGCTACAATAATTTTCTCAAATTCTCCAACAAATCTCGATGGGAAATTCTAGCTCCTCATCTATACCTGCACATCCCTTTAGTGCCCCAACACCCTTTAAGGTTCAGGTGAATTTTGATATCCCTATATTTGAAGGCAAAATCAATGATGATGTAGTATAAAATTAGTTGGATCAATTGTCATCTTATTTTTCTATAAATAAATTCATCAATAAAGAGAAGATTACTTTTTCTCTTCTGAAATCATCATTGCCTATCAAAAATTGGTGAGAAGTGTACAAAAAGAGATTCAGTGCAGATGATATTGGCCTTGAGACAAAACCTACATGGGATGATTTCATATATACTGTAAAGGAAGAATACTACCCCATTAGAGTATATGATGATCTGTATATAGAGTGGTAATAACTTTGCCAAGGTAAGGAACAATCTATTTAAGATTACACTGACATTTTTTCATTCTCTATCTGTGAGATTGGGCATCCAAGAAAGTGAGAAACACAAGGTTCTCAAATATTGTGGTAGACTACAATGGAACATACAAGGAGAAATATAACTCCTCAATTTGGAAACCATCGGTGAGGCATACAAGTTCATAGTGAAGATTGAGCAGAAGCATGGAAGAATGAATATAAAGAATCAATCTTCAAAATGGAAAAGTGACAAAGAAGGTCAAACACGAGGCCAAAATTGGAAGCAAAAGGAAGGAAAGACTGGGAAGTGGTGTGATTATCATTTATCTGGAACTCAATCCAAAGAAGAATGTTGAGCTATCAAATCATTGATTTATGAGTCACAATCCTCAACATCTACTACTCTACCTCATACAGACCCTACAGTTGAAGAGGTTGAAGAAGAAATTATAGATGCTGATATTGAAGCCATTTTTGCTTCATCACAGACACATGATGAGATGTTAGATGACAAGGAAATGCTGTTTCACTCTAAGTTATGGGTGAAAAGTAAGCCTATGCATTTCATTCTTGATAGTGGAAGTCAAAAGAATTTAATTTCTACTAATGTTGTGAAAAGCTTAAATCTATCCATGAAGCCTCACCCAAAACCATACAGTATTGGATGGTTGAGTCTAGGGAGAAACCTCTATGTCACCCACCAATGTCTTCTCTCATATGAAATACATCCTTTCCAAGATGAGGTCTTATGTGATGTGGTCAATCTAGATGTTTGTGATGTACTCTTTGGTCAACCATTCATGTATGATCGACATGGTATATATGAATCAAGAACTAGAAGGATCACTCTCACTCTTGGAACATAGCACTATAGGGTACCAAAAGTACCACCTTTTCCACCCGTCTCTCAGATTAGTGCCAAGAAATTTGTTCTCATGGTGGTCAAGCCATAGGAATCTAAAACGGCCAATGTTACAGCCCTGACTATACAAACAACACAATAATAGAAGAAAATAGATAACAAACTAAAGAAGTTCATGGCCTTCCATAAACAGACTGATGGTTAGATAGAAATGGTGAATAATCAGGCGTTACACTGTTCCATAAATCACAGTCCCTTCCAAGTATGCATCAGGAATCAAATTGATGTACAACTACCACACTTGAATAAAAATATTGATGCAATGGGGACCATTAATTATCAAGGAGGGAGGAATGATCCAGACAACAATTTAGATGACAATTTGGGTGATGGGTCCACCCTAATTGATGGCAAAACTTTTGGGAACCATAACTTTTACACCGTAGCTCTAATTAACTCACTGTTTGAACTGTTGAAAAGCTAATAATGAGGGAAAAGTAATGAGATGGCATCAATCTTTTTTGGATGAAGTTTAACCCCCTAAAACCCAATGGAAGTGTCCCAAATTTTAATTTTAGTAGTGCGGTCTAAAAATAGTAAGTTTCTAAATATAGTAATTCCTCAAAATCTATATTGTTGTAAATCATGGAAGTCAAACCAATTCATCTCCCTTGAGATTGGTGACCTTCCATATCCTCCCCACACCTTCAAAACATGTATAAATGAAGATGTAACATGAAATTAAAATCAAACATCTCTTCTCAAAGATAAGCATATGTTTGGATTTACAAATTTGATCAATAAAACATCTCTTCTCAGAGATAGCATTATTTGAATTGTTTTGTTCTTGTTTCTTAAATTTATATTTCAACCAAAGCTTTTGAGTTTTGGATCAGTGGTATTAGAGGGGCTTGTCTTTAGAGTGTATGATCCCAAAGATGAGGTCAGATTACAGGAAGCTTGGGTGGAAAATAGAACTAGCAAAATACCCACCTATTCACTCCAAATGACTTCAAATGGCAGACAACACCGAGGCATCTGATCCTTTCAAGGAAATGGTGAATGAATCCCTCCAACCACAAAAAACATAGATGCTACAATAATTCACTCAAATTATCCAATAAATCTCAATGGGAAATTTTGTCTCCTCATCCACACCCACACATCTTTTCAGTGCCCCAACACCCTTCAAGGTTCAGGTGAATTTTGATATCCCTACATTTGAAGGCAAAATCAATGCTGATGTAGTAGAAAATTGGTTGGATTAATTGTCATCTTATTTTTATATAAATAAATTCACCGATAAAGAGAAGAATACTTTTGCTCTTTTGAAAGCATCATTGCCTTTCAAAAATTGGTGGGAAGTGTACAAAAAGAGATTCAGTGCAGATGATATTGGCCTTAAGATAGAACCTACATGGGATGATTTCATATATGCTGTAAAGGAAGAATATTACCCCATTAGAGTATATGATGATTTGTATATAGTGGTAATAACTTCACCAAGGTAATGAATAATTTGTTTAAGATTACACTGACATTTTTCATTCTGTATCGATGAGATTGGGCATCCAAGAAAGTGAGAAACACAAGGTTCTCAAATATCGTGGTAGACTACAATGGTACATATAAGGATAAATGGAACTCTTCAATTTGGAAACCATCAGTGAGGCATACAAGTTCATAGTGAAGATTGAGCAGAAGCATGGAAGAATGAATATAAAGAATTAGTCTTCAAAATGGAAAAGTGACAAAGAAGGTCAAACATGAGGCCAAAATTGGAAGCAAAAGGAAGGATAGACTGTGAAGTGGTGTGATTATCATAAATCTAGAACTCACTCCAAAGAAGAATGTCGAGCTATCAAATCACTACTTTCTGAGTCACAATCCTCAACATCTACTACTCTACGTCATACAAACCCTACAGTCGAAGAGGTTGAAGAAGAAATTGTAGATGTTGATCTTAAAGCCATTATTGCTTCATCACAGACACATGATGAGATGCTAGATGACAAGGAAAGGTTGTTTCACTCTAAGTTATGGGTGAAAGGTAAGCCTCTACATTTCATTCTTGATAGTGGAAGTCAAAATAATTTAATCTCTGCTAATGTTGTGAAAAGCCTAAATATGTCCATGAAGCCTCACCCAAAACCATATATTATTGGATGGTTGAGTCCAGGGAGAAACCTCCATGTCACCCATCAATGTCTTCTCTCATATGCAATACAACCTTTCCAAGATGAGGTCTTATGTGATGTGCTCAATCTATATGTTTGTGATGTACTCTTTGGTCAGACATTCATGTATGATTGACATGGTATATATGAATCAAGAACTAAAAGGATCACTCTCACTCTTGGAACACGGCACTATAGGGTACTAGAAGTACCACCTTCTACATCTGTCTCTCTAATTAGTGCCAAGAAATTTGTTCTCATGGTGGTCAAGCCACAGGAATCCAAAAGGGCTGATGTTACATCCTTGACTAAAAAAAAAACACAACAATAGAAACAAATAGATACCAAGCTGAAGAAGTTAACGGCCTTCCATCCATAGACTGATGGTCAAATAGAAATGGTGAACAATCGGGCCCTGCACAGTTCCATCAATCATAGTCCCTTCCAAGTATGCATCGAGAATCAAATCAAAGTACAACTACCACACTTGATGAAAAATCTTGATGCATTGGGGAACATTTCTTCTCAAGGAGGGAGAAATGATCGAGACAACAATTAAGATGACAATTCGGGTGATGGGTCCACCCCAATTGATGGCAGAACTTTTGGGAGCCATAACTTTTGCACCGTAGCTCCAATTGACTCACCGTTTGAACTGTTGGAAAAAAAATAATGAGGGGAACATTGTGATATGGCATCAAGATTTTCTAGATGAATATTGACCCCCTAAAACCTAATGGAAGTGTCCCAAATTTCAATTTTAGTAGTGTAGTTTAAAAATAGTAAGTTTCTAAAAATAGTAATTCCTCAAATTCTATATTGTTATAAATCATGGAAGCCAAACCAATTCATCTCCCTTGAGATTGGTGACCTTCCACATCCTCCCCACACCTTCAAAACATGTATAAATGAATATGTAACCCAAAATGGAAATCAAACATCTCTTCTCAGAGATAAGCATATGTTTGGATCTACAAATTTGATCAATAAAACATCTCTTCTTAGAGATAACATTATTTGAATTATTTTTTTATTGTTTCTTAAATTTATCTTTCAACCAAAGCTTTTGATTTTTGGATTAATAAGTGGCTTAACAGGGATCTGAGATGTTATATAGAGGTGTAGAAATAAGTAATGAAACCCTTTTTGATGTTTTAATTAATTTATTAGATCATGACATATCCATTTTTAATGATAGATTAGAAAATAGGCCTAGAAGGTTTCATCTTTGAAAGATGATAGTGTTTAGGGTTCAAGTCCCTAAAACATGTAAAATAGATCACCTAGCTATTTTGAAGAGGTCTTATAATAATGACATGTTAACTTTGTATCACTCCTAGTGAGCTCATTGTAGCCTATATATATTACAAGAACCATGAAAATTTTATAAGTTTGATGATTTTTAGAAATTAGTTGTTGAAGGACCTAAAATCACACTTTTATGCACTAAATTCCTTCACTATTATCTACAAAATTTGGATGACTAAGTGAACTTTGTGTTCCTAGTTGATAGTACAAACCATACCTTCATGTTTGAATGGGTTTTCATGGTTATAAATAACATGTATGAGCTATAGGATCATCAAATAGGTTCATAAGTAGAGTTTTGATCTCATGCAAAAATACATGTGTCTAATTTCTTAAACATGCACCTATAGCCAACTAAGCCTAAAAATGCAAAGATGCTTGAATTGGTTACGAGTTGTCTTATTATATGATTATTAAATTTTGTATCAATAATGAATTAATTTTAGGATTTACCATTTGAATCCAAAACACTTTTTATGTCTCATCAGCATTTAATGAGAACCTACAACCAGCTTAAGAGAGAAAACACATTCTTATAGCTTAAAGAAGGAAAGAGGACCTAAAGCCATGCTTTGAAGAAGTAATTAATTATGGATCATGATTTTATGAATGGAATAGACATTATGGAGCTAATTATGACATTTCAAGACGTTACTTTCACATAATAAGGTGGAGACAGTCTATACACAGGCCTATGCAAGCAATTATAGCCAACCTAAGGGTCAAACTTGAGAAAGTTTTTACATTGTAAGGTATGAGGTCGAATTACATGCTTAAGAGGTTTAAAAAGGTATGTTATTATTATAAAGTTTAAATAATGCCTTAAGTATCAGATTATCATCAATATTCAAGTTGAAATGGACTCCAAGAATATCCACCTACAGCTAACTAAGTGGGACAGTGAGCTTGAGAAAAATGGTTGAAACCATATCAAGGTATGAACATGAAAATTGTTTTGTGTGTTCAATAAAAAATTGTTAAAGTATTTAATCACTATAATAAATACTTAAACATGCATGACCACCTATAGGTGTAGTACATTAGAGTAAAACACAGTAACAAAAATTGCACTTGGTCTTAACTAAGAAAAGACTATGAGGAGTATGTATGAAGTTGGAGTGAGAAGTAGGTGGAGTTTAAACACCTTAATAATAATAATAATAATAGTAATAGTAATAATAATAATAATAATATCTGCATAACATCATCATAGTGTATGTATAGTATGGATAATGTTCTAATGATGTATCATACAGTTCACATAATAGAAACATGCACACAGTGTCTTTCCTCACAGTCTATTTTGGTTTTTAATGATTTTGAAGGGTATAATAATATAACCAAAGGATAAATTTTTATTTATAACATCTTAAAGAAATTATAATATCCTCCATTAATTATTTGGTCTATAAAAACAAGGTAATTATCCTATATTTTGTCTCAGATAGAGGTCACTTCCTTTGTGCATAAATCATGTAGTCTATGAGAAGGGGAGATAAAGTATGCATCAAGAGCTAAGGGAGACTTTTTATAAAGTGTTATAGATTTTATATCACATATTAAATCATTTAAAACCTTTTACATAAGGGATAATCTTATAAAAGTGTCTTAAAACTCCAAGGTTATAGTCAAGCCTAAAGGGCAAGGTTTTATCCTAGTGTCCAAATGTGAAGTCACTTGAACTTATAACATTATATATGATTTATAACCTATTATATCATGTTTATTGTATCATTATATTTGTGTTAAATCTCTTGTTTTGTATATAAATCATAAATAATTGATTTTTGAGCTCAGAGACAATACTAGGCCTATGTAAATGGAAGGACAAACTCGACAAGAGAGATTTGCAAGCTCATATCTATTTTTATGATTTACATGGAGATAAAAGAGGTTTAGAGGTGTTATAATGGTTATTGAAGATTATCCTTGTGGAATTTTTTTGTAATTCCAATGTTCCATATTTATGAACAAAGATTAAGGGATTAAACTATCTAAAACCCTCTTAAACCCTTAGTCTAGACTTGAGGAAGAAAATGAAGGAGATAATGCATGAAAATGGCATAGTTTACCCAAAAAAAGGATTGTATGTTTTAGAAGCTCATTCAGAATCCCTACCATCAAGAGGATTTATACAAAATATGTATGAATAGGGTACACAATTTATCTTTTTGAATATTTTATGCATTTTGTAGGTTCTAGGAGGTTTCAAGAGATGAAAATCACATGGAATGGAAGATTAAGACGTAATATAACTCCTCATGTATATTTCATGCCTCAGAATAACTCCTAAGTGCCTCAACAAGAGCTCTCATTGTAGCTAGTCAAAACTGGCATAGTGAACATGGTAGTGAGAAGTGTGAAAAAATCAATTAAGTTGCTTTTAAGGTGTGCCTGATGCCTTTAAGTCCATGTATGGTATTGAAACATGTAATCTACTTAATTTTTTTAATTTTCATGGGAAATTGAAGCAAATTATGCAAGGTGTGTGAAACAAGAGTTTATTTGACTACAAGTAGTGATATCTCACTTCCAAAATATTCTATATGGATAAGAATGAAACCAATACATGGAGAGGCATGTTAAAAATCCTTCCCTCTAATTACAATAATCATAACTATCCATAGTTAGTTTTTTATGTTCAAACATGGTTAAATCATGAAGGTAGTTTTTTGAGCTAGTAAAGTGAATTTTATGCCACTTTTCAAGAGTTCCATGCCTTGAATAGCCACTTGTCTCTTCTAAATTTGCATGGTCTATTTCACATCCTCTTCTCATTCACATGTAACTATTTTTATCATCTTGAAAAGTGTCCTTGTGACCTTATGACTTCTCCCCTCTCTCTCTCCTAAGTTTTATAAAAACTAGCCATTTTGGACCTTATAAACTATGTTTGAGCTAAGTATGGAAAATCCCTACTCATTTTCATATGATGGATCAATAAAGACTACTAATTTTTACCTCTTCCATGACTGTTCATAGTTTATTCACTTGGATGATTGATTTTCCTTAGTGATGACTTGTTGTTTCCTTAGTAGTGTTGTTTCATTCTCTCACCTATTTACAATTGGAAGCTTCTTATTGTAGGTCATGTGAAGTGTTATATTGATGTGTCAAGGTTGAGTGAGTTAATATATTCAAACAATTTCATCATAGGTATATTTTCTATTCTTTTTAGCCTAAATATTCATCACAACCTCATAATGAAATATTGATGTGAGAATATGCAGATTGGAGAAGTGTATGTTTGGTTAGTCCTTTTTTATTATGTGTAACATGCATCTGGTTGGTACTCATCAACTAATTTTGTGTATCACCTCCTTTAGGATAGTTTGATTTTAGTTTTCTCTCTCCCTTTTCCCTTACAATCATAGGTTTAGTAGTGGTCTACAAGTGGTACATCAAGGGAGCTAGCCCTAACTAGAGATTCATCTCATTATTAGGCTCACCCATAGCCTAGAGGTGTTTCAATTGTGACACTTGGATGAGGAGAGTTGAGACATCTTCTAAAATGGTAAAAATCCAAGTGACAATAGTTTTTTACATGCTTAGTGGGACTCTTAGTCCAATAATTTGAAAGATTTTTGGTGTTATCTTTCAACACATCGACCTTTAGAGGCATTTATCTAAGCATCAATGGTGACTTTGAGATTACATTAATTGGTCAAGCAACCTAGTTATTCCTTTTGAATATTGTTGATAATAATTATTTGTGTTATTTATTCCTAATTAAGTTTCATTTTTGAATTTGTTATTGAGTATTGTTTTAGATAAGTTGGTGAGGTTTATCAAGCTTATGACAATCCCTATCAACCTTGTCATGATCCTTACTAGCTTCAATATTATTCTTCCTAGCCTAGTCATGATTTGTATTAGTCTTATTATACTCCCTATCCTCATCAATATTCCCATCAAATTCAAAAGATACTTTTCCAAGAGATCCTAGCTAAGAAAATTGAGGAGTTAGAGTTGATAGCAAAATTGTTGAGTCCAGGTGTGATGGAAGGTTTAGAGCCAAAAGAAGATCATATGCTCAAACACACACTATCTAACCTTCCTCAAAAAATTCCTCAAGATAAATCAAATTTTAATAAATATATTGAAAAATGAAAGGAATAAAACCAAGCTATTTTATCTCAAGGTCTACCTCCCCTTCCTCAAGAATTTCAAAAAAGATCCCCTACAATTCATTCTCAATCTGATTTTGAGTTCTATGTTCCACCTCCACCAACTAGTTTAAATTTTACTCACCCTATCACCATTTTCATTAATGTACCTATGGTGTGGGAGCCTAAAGAATAACATTTGGTTGAGATAAATTCAAAACTCTTTTTTGAAGAAAGTATCGCTCCTCGGTAGCCTCAGTGGGCTAAGTCACCTGATTTCAAGATGCTTATTCTTGGCATCACCAAGAAGGAGAAGGAGATTGAAGATATTGTATCCCTTGAGAAGTAAAGTTAGGCTATGATATTTAGATGTAACTTGAGATCCCTCAAGAGGTCTTAAATGTTGAAGAAGAGCTGATTCCTTGCATTGAGTCTTCTTATTTTATTGATAATGAAGAATGCCTTCCTTGTGTCAAAGAAGAAATCTTGGATGAAGTCCTTTTGGATTATAAAGAAGAGGATGAAAGAGATTATCTTTTTTTTTCCCTTCATTATGCTAATCAAATAGAATATTAGGACTTTTGGTAGTAGTTTTTAACCCTTTGTAATGAGTTTTAGTCGTTTAAGGGGTCTACAACTTCCATAGAGCTAATTAAAAGTGATGATAAGCAAGATGACATTTTCCAAAATGTCATAGATGAGAAAGAACAAGCCTCTAAACATCCCTAGGATGAATTATTTGTAATCATTGAATAAATTTACACTCCTCTTCAAGGAGACTATGATCTAGTCAAAATGGAGAAGGCAACCTTGAGACTCAAGTAAGTATGCAAAGAAAAATTAACTTTTCAAATCCATCCTTTCAAGAGACATATGCATTCCATGATGATATGTTTAAAATAATCAAGATGGGATATCATCCTCTCAACCAATTGGTAGAAACACATCATCTCTTGAAGGATGGAAAAGGCTTCTATTGTCCTCAATCTTTTAAAGAATAAGAAGTTACTCCTGTTGAAGCCATGCCTACTAAAAAGATGCAAGTTGATCAGGAGATGAAGAGTGGGTAGAAATATGAGGTATGTTACAAGGTTGAGAGGAATACATTTACATCAGAGTCTTATTTGAAGATGGACTACTTGAGAGCACAACAATTGAAGTGCTAAGGAATAGGTTTTATATCTCAAGTATCTAATCCAAAGAACAACATGCTTGGCACTATGTTTCATATCATGAAGAAGGATATTCAAGGAACTTTCCTTTTCATCCTGGAAAGGGAGGTACATATAATTTTTATCTGTATATAGTGGTTTGTTTTTTTATTTCCCTAAGTGCTTTGAGCACATGTGTGTGTGTCTTATTAGTTTGTTTGCTTTGTTTTATGTGTCCTATTTTATGTGGTTGAGGTAGTCAATTAGTCTTGTCTTGATCTAGCTTGTTGTCAATGGTAAAATTACTCTTGTTGTGTTTCAGACTTTAGATGACTCCCTAATCCCAATAGACTAATAAGTCTATTGATCCTAACCATAATAGGCATGTTACCCTTATGATTCACTAGTTTATTGACCAAATTTGACCCTATAAGTTAAATTAGGACCCCTTTAGGTAAAAACTTGAATTTATAGGTTTATAGAGGGTTTAATATTATGTCATGGAGTGTATTATATGTTTTTTGATGTCATTTCATGCCTTTTTAGCCTTGGTCATGGTCTAATTAGTCAATATGTCATTTTGAGTCATTTAATAGGCATTTAGGGGTCATAAATGCAAGTGGCATAGTTTTAAAGGTGTCAAAGTATCCTTTTTTCATTTTAAATGTCCAAGAGGTCAGAATCCCTATCAATAATGTCATTTCATCTAAAAAATTTAGGTTATCTAACTAAAAATTAGGAAATCAATTGAAAAAGGAAGACTTTGGCACTTGTATAGCCCATGAGGGAGTGTGACACATGGGAGAAGGTTGTGAGATAACCATTAAGATTCATAAAACTAATTTCCATTCTTGACATAATTTGGAAGTTCCATTTTTTAGCTAAAACCATTATGTTCCTTCTTTGCCCTTCTAGACACATAGAACTGGTCAGTATGTTTATGTTTGATATGCATAATTGAAAAGGTTTTAGGTCAAATGCCTTTCAGAGGTGAAATTAAACTCATAGAGATCCATTTAAATAAAAATATTTTAAAAATTGGTCAACCATTCTTTATGAACCATCTCTAACAAGTTGATTATGTTTCTTTGCTCACTATTTCCTGCACCCTATAAGTTTTTCTCTATTTTGGATAGGTTTGTATGATCTAGTTGGCTATGTTAACTATAGAGGATGTTTGATCTCTTCAAAAATTATATCCATTATTGGTTTAGTGTTTCAAGGTGTTTTGATATGCAAGTCATCTCATGTTGTAGGAATGTGCCATCATGTGTAGTCTTAGTCAGGTTTCCTTGTTTATAGAATGCTTGGTTCTCTACAAGGATCTCATGTGAAGAGGATATGAGGTTTATCATGTCTCAATGCCATAATAATCTCCTTCCATTCATTTTTGGCCTCATAATTCCATGTTTGTATCAAACTTTTAGTATATTGTCATACTTAGTTATCTCTTTACCCACTTATACTTATAGTCATGGTGAAGTACATGTATGGGGCCCACATAAAATGTTAAAAATGGTGTGATGAAATTTAAAAATGTTTGATATTTTTTTATCAGAATGGAGTAGTAACTTGAGAAATTAAATCATTGAGTGAGTACTGTAACAATCATATATAACACTTTCACACAGTTTGCTATGAACAAACTCATCCATAGGTGCCATGAAGAGAGAGTATCAAGTTGAAATGAATATAAATTGACTTTATATAAGGATTAAAAGTTTTTATGGGATCATTTTTAACATTGGAAGGAGAAACAATTCTTATTGAAGTTTCATACACCATCTGTATGATTTATGCTTCTACCCACTACCTTGTCTATAACTCCATTGGCACCTACAGGGGAGAAAAATAATAAGATGGAGTTTGTACCTTGTTTCATGTCTTTCATGATAAATAATTTATGTTTTGATTTTTTGAAAAGGTCCAAGGATAAATGAAAGGTTTTCACCCATGTCTGTTACCTAAACTCATGTCTAATGTTTGCACTATGGAATAACCACCTACAGGAGGCTTAATATGGATCTGAGATGTTATATAGATGTGTAAAAATAATTAATGAAACCATTTTTAAGGTTTTAATACATTTATTATATAATTTAATATAAATTTTGAATGATATATTGGAAAATAAGCCTAGAAGGTTACATCTTTGAAAGATGACAATGTTCAGGGATCAAGTCCCTAAAACAAACAAAATAAAACACCTAGCTATTTTGAAGATCTATTATAAAAATGCCATGTTGAATTTGGATCACTACTAGTGAACTCATATTTTATCATCCATATAGGAAAAGGACCATGAAATGTTTATAAGGCTGATTATTGGTAGAAAATGGTTGTTGAAGGACCCAAAATCACACTTTTATGCACTAAATTCCTTCACTATTATCTATAGGATTTAGATGACTAAATGACCTTTGTGTTCCAATTTGATAGTATAAACCATAAATTAATGTTTGAATTGATTTTTATGTTTTTAAATAACATGTATGAGATGTAATATCATCAAAGAGGTTCATGTTTAGATTTTTGAGTCCATACACACATATAAGTGTCTACTCTCTTAAACATGCACCTACAATGAACTAAGCCTAAAAATGCAAAGATGTTTGAAATCATTGCTAGATGATGATTTATCTTCTTATATTATTATTAAATTTTATATAAATAATTAATTAATTTTAATATTTACTATTTGAATCGAAAACACCTTCTAGGTCTCATCAACATCTAATGAGAACCTACAACTAAGCTTAGGAGAGAAAACACAGTCTTGTAGGTCAAGGAAAGAAAGAAGACCTAAAGCCATGTTTTTAAGAAGTAATTAAGTATTTATAATTATTTTATGAATTTAATAGACATTATGGATCTACTAATGACATTTAAATACCTTAATTCCATAAAATAAGGTGGAGATAGTCTGTGCATAAGCTTATGCAAGCATCTATAGCTAGCCTAAGGGTCAAACTTGAGAAAGTGTTTACATTGAAATGCATGAGGTATAATGACATGATTAAGAGGTTTAAAATTTTATTTGATTATTATAAAGGTTTAATAAGGCCTTAAGTGTCAAATTATCATTAACTTTCAAGTTGAAATGACCTTCAAGAATATCCACCTATAATTGACTAAGTGGGACAATGAGCTTGAGAAAAATGGTTGAACCCATATCAAGGTATGAACATGAATTTTATTGGAATGGAAATTATTGTTGTGTTAAATAACATATTTTTAAATTATTTAAGTACTATAATCAAGACTTAAACATGCATGATCACCTACAGGTGCAGTACATTAGAGCAGAACACAGTCAAAAAATTGCACTTGGTCTTGACTAAGAAAAGACTATGATGAGTATGTAGGAAGTTGGAGTGAGAAGTATGTTGGCTTTAAATTTTTTAATAATCATCATCATACACTAATAAAACCCTCATATTGGAGATATATTAGGGATAAAGTTCTAATGATACATCATATAGTTCACATAATAGAAGCCTACACATAGTGTCTTTCCTTATAGTTTGTTTTGGTTTTTAATGATTTTGAAGGGCCTAATAATATAAAAAAGGGATATATTTTTTGTTAAAACATCCTAAAAAATTGGATAATATCCTCCAATAATCATTTGATCTATACAAACAAAGTAAGTGCCCTCTATTTTATCTCAAACATAAGGCACTTCTTTTATGCATAAATCTTACAGTCTATGAGAAGGGGAGAAAAAATATACATCAGGAGATAACTTAGCCATTTTACAATGTTTTAGAGGTTTTATAAGACTTATTAAAACATTTAAAACCTTGAATTTATGGGATAATCTTATCAAATTATCCTAGAATTCCAAGGTTACAATCAAGCCTAAAGGGTAGGGTTTTATCCTAATAGCCAAATGGGAAGTAACTTACACTTCTAGCATTAGATATGATTTATAACATATTGGAGAATTTTTAAGGGATAATTATATAGGTTTTAAAGCTCTTTTTTTGTAGATAAAGCATAAGGAATTCATTTTTGAGCTTAAAGACAACACTAGGCCTGTGCAAATGGAAGGACAAACTCGATAGGAGAGATTTGGAATCTCATATCTCTTTTGATGATTTACATGGAGATAAAAGAAATTTATAGGTGTTATCAATGGTCCTAAATATCATTCTTGTTTAATTTTTTTTCAATTCAAACTTTCTGCCTTTATGAATGAAGTTTAAGGGCTTAAACTATCTAAAACCCTCTTAAACCCTTAGTCTAAATTGTAGGAAGGAAATGAAGGAAATAATGCACAAAAATGGAATATTTTACCCAAAAAAAGTATTATATGTTGTATAAGTCTTAGTAAATATCAATACCATTAGGATGAGTTGTACAAAATCTATATGGATAAGGTATAAAATTTCTCATTTTGACTATTCTATGTATTGTGCATGTTCTAGGAGGTTTCAAGAGATGTAAATCACATGGAAGATAATATTAAGACTTTATATAAATCACCATGTAAATTTAATTCATTATAACAAGTCCTAAGTTCCTCAACAAGGTCTGTCATATGAACCAATCAAAATTGGCATAGTGAACATGGTAGTGAGAAGTGTGAAAACTTCAATTAATTTGATTTTAAGGTGTGTTTGATGCCTATAAGTCCATGGATGGTCTTGAAAATTTTCATAAACTTAATTTTATGGATTTTCATGGGAAACTAAAGCCAAATTTGGAGCCAAGTGTGCAAGGTGTGTGAAATATGTGTTTGTTTTACTACAGGTAGTGATGAATCACTTCTAGAAGATTATATATGGATAATAATGTAACCAATTCATGGAAAGGCATGTATTAAATCCTTCCCTCTCATTATATGTCAGGGGATCTCTGGCTCTACCAATTAGAGCACAATTGATTACTTCTTATATGCAATTAAACATGGAATTATACCAGAATGATAAAGTAGCTAGAAACTTGAGACAACAAAGAATTTGAGAGACAATACACACTCTTGTATTAAATACAACTAGAAGAAAATACAATAAGGAAGATACCACTTCTTCCTCCACCTCAAAGGCTTTCCACACCTCAAGACCTTCTTCCCTCTCTCTCTTGCTCAACACAACAACTCTAAAGCCTGAGTTGCTATCCCTCCTTGAATGCTTCAGCTGATCTCCTTGACCTTACACCTGTAGATCTCCTTGACCTTGCTTGCTTCAATGCTTTTACTTGCCTTAGAATTAATTTACAATACATACCTTATGGGTCTATAAATAAGATCCCATGCTTACAAAAATATAAGTCTAACTACTAAAATTAGACACACAGCCCGCGACTTAAATTAGCCCCTTAGCATGCAAACACTCGGTTCAACTAACTAACTGTTCGTCAACAGTAGTTCTGAAAATACACAGGTGACCAACGCTAGTCCCTGCTGGTCTGGTGCTGCCGATGTCAGCCGACTTCCTGCCATTGCTGGTCTCCTTCTCTACTGCACTTGACTGACATCGGTCATACTGCCGATGCCGGTGGCTCTGGTTCTTCAGCATCCTTCCTTCTAGTGTCTGCAAATAGTTGAAGCTTTTAGCTCCACACCACAATAATCTCCCACTTGGAGATAAATAGCTGCAACTTGTACCTGTACCTATACACCATTTATTTTGTTCCTTAGGCTCTGTATCCCTCTTCAATGTCACTCTTGAAGACCAACCACCACGTAAACCTATGATGCAATACCTGTATCTTATGCCACAAGAATTTTGCTGCTCCCAAATTCTCCATGACATACTTCTGAACCAACTCTACCCTTAGCTCAGAAAACTCCCTGTATATGAAACCCTGCAACAAGTAACACAATACAGTAACAGGATAATGTAGCTAATATTATCCAACCTAGTAAAGATAAAATACAATGGTCAAACCTCCATTGTTCTGCAGCATAATCAAGACCATATACCATAGCCTTATGTCTCATGTATCCATCCACTCTCTTCTCTAAAATGGGAATCCATCCCTCTATCCAGTGATTTCTTCCAGCTGACAACACTACCAACAAATACCTATTTGGTTCTCCAAGGACTCACACTCCTCATCCATGCCAAGCTCCCACTGTTTTTGGATTCTACCTACATTGCTTCTTCCATCTTCCTAGTTCGTGACTATCAGTAAGCAATATAAAGAAGGTGAACAACGAATATGAGGTTCACATACCTTTCCTGACATCCACATGGGTGTTTGAGACTTAGTAATTCACCCAACATCTGTTCCAGTGACCGATCTAGGCCATCTCCTAGTCTACTCTCGACCGATGTCGGTTCCTTGCACTGATCCTGACTACCGACGTCATTTCCCTGGCCGACGCTGGTGTCCCTCCTACTGACATCGGTCCTTGTGACTGACATCAGACTTCTCCTATCCGACCTACCGACCCTGCTGGTCTACACATGACCGATGTTGGTATCTGGATGACTGACGTCGGTGCCAAGCTACCGACATCGGTGTCTGTGTGTTCCTGTAAGTGATGAAATTTTCATCCGCGAGCTCTTCTTGGATCATACCTCTATCCATGCTGCCCTGCTTAAATTTATTCAGCCCCTATGACTGATCTTTGTCCTTCATCTCCTCCATAAACACCAAGGCTTCTTTGTTCCTATCAAAGGCATCAAATTTCCTCTTTCTGTAATGAACTGTATCTGTGCACATACCTTTTGAATCAAGAACTTCCATTCCCTTCCTATTCTTGTGACCAAGCCTATTAGGCCACATCTTCGAATCTACACCAGAAGTAGAATCAATAATACAAGTAGACAGATAAAGGGTATCTACTTTCTTACCTCTTGCTAGAACAAGTGCTCCCTTGGTAACCTTCCAAGAATCTACTGTGAGGGTTATTGTGCATCCCTCATCTCCCAACCTTCCTACAGAAATCAAACTCTGCTTTAGAATTGGTACATGCATGACCTCTTTCAACACCCACGTGTTGTCAATCTGCAATCTCAATTGCACTTTCCCTTTGCCAACTATCTGACAAGGCGTACCATCCCCTAAATAAAGAACTCCAAAGTCTCCTTATTCATACTTGTAGAACAAATCTCTGTTTGGGGATGCATGAAAAGATGAACCAGAATCTAAAATCCATGATCCTACCTAACTATCTGAAGAAAGTATGAGAGCATCCTGCATCACAATATTTGCATCCTTTGCTTCTTCAGTACCTGCATGTTGATTCTCTTTATCTCTCAACCAACACTCCTTCTTTGTATGTCCTTTCTTTCCATAAAACCAGCAGGTAATACCTTTGGATTCGGATCTCCTTCCTGACCTTGATTTCCCTTACTCAACCTTCTCCCTTTGCCTTTCCCTGCTTTCTACACTTAGAGCATTCCCTGATGATTCACCTTTGCTTCTCCTGCGTATTTCTTCATTCAAGATCACACTCACAACATCATCAACTTTTAAGATTTTAGAAGCAGATGCAGAATTACTTACTGTCATGACCATACCATCCCAACTTTCAGGCAAAGAACATAAAATCAAGAGAGCCTTTACCTCATCATCAAAAACAATATTGACTGAAGCTAATTGGTTTACCAAACCATGGAAATCACTGAGATGAGTATGTACCGATCCACCTTCCTGCATTTGCAAAGTAAATAGTTGCTTCATAAGATATACCTTGTTAGAAGCCGAGGGCTTTTCGTATAAATTCACCAAGGACTTTATCAACTCTTTCATTGTCTTACACTGTGATAAGCTGGAAATCATAGATGATGCAAGGCTCAACCTTATGGAACTGAGAGCCTTCTGATCAAGAACGTTCCATTCTTCATCCTTCATATCTGTGGGCTTGCATGTAACCCCACCCAACGGTAAGTACAAATCCTTCTGATATAGATAGTCCTCAATCTGCATCCTCCAGTGTTGATAATTCTTGCCGTTAAACTTCTCCATTCATAGCTTACTTTCTCCTGCCATTGATGAACTCCCACTCAATCAGAAAACCCTGTGAATGACCTGTAATCAAAAACAATACCCTGCTTCCTGCAAACCATAGCTCTGATACCACTTGTCAGGGGATCTCTGGCTCTACCAATTAGAGCACAATTAATTACATCTTATATGCAATTAAACACGAAATTATACCAGAATGATAAAGTAGCTAGAAACTTGAGACAACAAAGAATTTGAGAGACAATACACACTCTTGTATTAAATACTACTAGAAGAAAATACAATAAGGAAGATGCCACTTCTTCCTCCACCTCAAAGGCTTGCCACACCTCAAGACCTTCTTCCCTCTCTCTCTTGCTCAACACAACAACTCTAAAGCCTGAGTTGCTATCCCTCCTTGAATGCTTTAGCTGATCTCCTTGACCTTGCTTGCTTCAATGCCTTTACTTGCCTTAGAATTAATTTACAATACATGCCTTATGGGTCTATAAATAAGATCCCATGCTTACAAAAATAGAAGTCTAACTACTAAAATTAGACACACAGCCCGCGACTTAAATTAGCCCCTTAGCATGCAAACACTCGGTTCAACTAACTGACTGTTCGTCAACAGCAGTTTCAAAAATACACAGGTGACCGACGCCGGTCCCTGCTGGTCTAATGCTACTGACATCGGCTGACTTCCTGCCGTCGCCGGTCTCCTTCTCTACTGCACTTAACCGACGTCAGTCATACTGCTGACACCGATGGCTCTGGTTCTTCAGCATCCTTCCTTCTAGTGTCTATAAATAGTTGAAGCTTTTAGCTCCACACCACAACATTATAATCATTATACCAATCCCTAGTTAGTTTTGGGATGTTCAAACATGGCTAAATCATGAAGGCAATTTTCTGAGCTAGTAAGGGAATTTTATGTCACTTTTCAAGAGTTTCATGCCTTGAATATCCACTTATCTCTTCTAAACTTGCATGGTCCATTTAAAATACTATTATAATTCACATATAACTCCTTTTCTCATCTTTAAAAGTGTCCTTGTGATCTTTGAACTTCTCTTTTCTCATCTCTCTCTCTCTCTCAAGTTCTATAAGAACAAGCCATTTTGGCCTTTGTAAAATATTCTCCACCTAAGTATGGTGAATCCCTAATAATTTTCATACCATTTATCAATAAAGACTACTATTTTTGACCTCTTTTATGCCTATTCATACTGTTTTCACTTTTATGATTGATTTTTCATAGTGATGACTTATTGTTTCCTTAACATTGTTATTTCATTTTCTCACCTATTTGTAGCTGGAAAGCTTCTTATTGTAGGTCATGTGATGTTTTCTATTGATTTCTCAAGGTTGAGGAATTTATTATATTAAAATAGTGCCATGCTAGGCCTCTTGTTTAGTCTTCCTAGCCTAAAAATTCATCACAACCTCATAATTAAATATTGATGTGAGAATATGAAAATTAGAGAAGTGTATGATTGGTTAGTCCCTTATTCTCATTCATATACTAATTCGGTGTATCACCTCCTTTAGGATAGTTTTATTTCAATTTTATCTCTCCTTTTTCTTTGACAAGCATAGGTGTAGTAGTGGTCTATAAGTGGTACATCAAGGGAGTTAGCCCTATCTAGAGATTCACTTCATTCTTAGGCTCACCCATAGGCTAGAGGTGGTTCAATTGTCCCACTTGGATAAGGAGAGTTGATAAATCTAATCAAAGGGTGAAAATCCAAGTGATAATTGGTATGTTGGATATGAATTATAAAGAAGTTGTGTAAAGAGAAAGCTTATTATTGTGCCCAAACAAGAATATAGTGGAATGGTTTCCTTTTAATCTAGGAATTATGCACAAGGAATAAGATATCCTAGAAGGAGAGGATGAATATATAATAAAAGAGGTAGAAGCACATATTTCAGCCATCAATAAATAAATTGCAATGTTACAAAAAAAATTGAGATACTAGCAACAAGAAGAGGAATCCATCAAAGTAGGATAATTGGATCATGTTAATTCCATCCTAGTAATCGATCAAATAATTAAAGTAAAAAAGGATGGTAGTGAATAAAGTTTCAATTTAAAGGATCATTTCCAACCTTTTCAACATCACTATGAGATAACATATACCCAGGAAGAGGATCAATTAATTTTCCTTACAAAAGAAGATATTAAATTAGATGGTGTTGATGACTCTTGTGTCTATCAGTTTGCATTATAATCTCTTTCAGAAACCTCATTTGATGATTATATTCTTGACTTATTCTTCTATATTCATGGAGGCTCCAATATTGAGATTTATATTATGTCATGCCTGATGTAGGTATGTATTTTTATCATGGGGAAAATGGAAAAGGTATGTTGGGTTCCCTCAATCATTTTGATTATATTTTTGAGCTCCCTTATAATGGAATTAATTCACATAGATGCTCATGCCTTGATTTGATAGATGTTTAATTCAAATTGGTACCTAACTCTAATGTGTAGGACACTTTGATTCATTATGTGATTGACTCAGAACCCCCATGTGTGTATACATAAACATTAATTAACATTGAAGTAAAGACCTTTGATTGCACATACAATGCCCACAAATTTGCATATCTTCCAAAGTATAACTATTTAAAAGAAAAATAGAAAAGGGATCAATGACATGCAGTGGATGACATGATCCCTCTAGAATTAATAATTAATGAATATTTCACTCCTAAAATTAGAAATAGTGAGCCCCAAGTAAATAAAAAAATTATTTATGATTTGAAAAAACAAGAGCTAATATATTCAAATATTGAAGGCCACACTCAAAATGATAGTTTAGAAGAAGTTTTTGAGAAATATGTTATTCATGATTATACTTATTATTATGACTCTATCTTTGAGGACCTTTCCCATTATGAGCTCATAAAGGATGATGACTTTCAATCTTGTAGGTCAGATCTAATATCCATCTCAACAGGTACTTTTGAGGATTGTCTGTCTAAATTAGGTTCTCTTGAATAAATTAGTAATAATGGCGATCTTTAAAAACATATGTATCACAAGAAAGAGTTATTTATTTATTATGTCTAGGATGTCCCAAAGAGTAACACTAATTTTTTCTTCTATAATATGAGGGAAATGCTCAAAATTCTATTGAATGAATACAAGGATGTCCCTGCCTATCTCAAAACTTTAATGGGGAAAACTTTGTTATTAACAAAGAGTGAGAAGCATACCAAACATAGTTTCCAAATCAATCCCCCATATTTTTCGGGTCTTATTTAGAGTAGGAGTAGGTTAGGTTTCTTGTTTTCTATCAATTGGTTTCATTAGATTAATTTTTATTGCTTTTAGTATTTTACTTTCATAGATTAGATTTCATTTTTTTTAGATTAGATTTTAGTTCTTTCTTAGATTAGGTTTTTTTACTTTCTTTGAAGATTATAATTTCACTTGATTTGACTATAACCAAGTTAAAATCCAAATCAACTGAGTTTATGACTTGTAGAAAAGGGGAAAATTAAAATATTGAATTCTCTTAGGACTAGTTTATAGATTGGGTGTATTTCTATTTTTTTGAGTCTTTAAGATAATGGCAGTGTTGATGCTTCAAAATATACCATAGGTGATCTTATTATTGAACAAAACTTATCATTTTGGGATTATAAGAATCCATGGCATGAGTTGTAATTTGTGAATATTCAGTGATTGCCTATGGTGAAATAGTAGCAAAGTATGAAAACTATCCACAATATTTATTTCATTTAGTGGTTAGGAGCCACCAGGGTCTACATAATTTAAATACTTAATAATTTTGAGGACTCAGAAGTTAAACTAAATGATTATTAACAATGATATTTAATCTAGAGTAAATCTTGATAAAAAAAGAAAAAGGAAGGGTAAGGAAGAAAGAGATGTGATTGCAAGTTTTTATATCAAATATTATGACAAGATTCAAATTACATTGAGTACACATTAAACCAATTTATGTTATAAAATAGTATAAGCTCAAATTAAATCACAAATAAGTAAGATTCAAAGGAATAGTATGAATAATAAGAACCAATTTTACATTAAAAGTTTGCTATTATGATCTAAATAACATAAGTACGCCCAAATACAGAGCAAATAAAATGAAGTATACTTGAAATATTTATAGTTAATCTAGCATTTATCACAAATTAACTAGCATATGACAAAGAATTTGACTTAAAACAAAAAGAATCATTCAAATTCAACATGAATTTCCACAATTGAGAGATAGCATAGACATGTAACAAAACTATCCAAACAATCTTTTTAGAATTCTTTAGTTGTATTACATGCTCCTAGTATAATTTGCTCAAAAAATCTTCCTTACAAATGGTAACCATATACCTATTTATAAGAAACATAGGTAGTTAACTAGTTAAAATTCAAAATATCAACATGCAAAAAAGGAAATCTATCCTTAATATAGAGATACAATGTGGAAGGTCACATATCAATGTGATAAGGAAGAGTATATGCTAACAGACTAGCATATACTTTACAAAAATAAAATTCTCTTAAGAATTTCATTGGTGGGCCCTTCAATTATCCCTATCTAAAGAAGTATTTCAAATTGGTGTATTTTTCCTTTATCAGATCAAAATCCATTGTAGGCTTCATTAGACAATCCTCTTCTTTATCTACTAACTTGTCAAATTCACTATCTACCCAAGATAGAAGTTTTTTGATACATTGTTCTTCTACAATTTACTTCCCTATAAAAATAATGGTATCAAGGTCCTTCTATTTTTCCTTAGTTAAATGACCTTTGTTATCTTTGATTCTTTGAATGTGAGTACCAACACTCTACTTTAATTCTTCATCATCGATCAAGTCTATAGTAGTGGTTTGAGAAGGGTTATCTAATAGATTCCCTAGAAGTTTCTCAATCCAATTTACCAAGTCTGTGTCTCTCTTGATGAAATCCTTAACATCATTGCTCTAGGTGAGGAAATCCTCTTGTTTATCTATCAAAATTTCCATGAAGATGTCCATATGTTTACATTTGATAATCTTGAAATATAGTCCCTCCTTTGTCTTATGAACCTTGATGAGCTCCTCCATCTGAGCTTGATAATTTTTCCATTGAGTGATTAAGGCTTGTGTCATCTTAGCTTGATGGTCTAGAGCACTCAATCTAGAATTGATTCTTTTAAATTTCTCAAATGCATCCATCAATGATACATTAAATGCTTGAAATACGTCCTCAAGAATTTAAAAGACCTAAGCATCTAAATCTTGTTTTTATTTCTCCAAGTTGAGAATATTATACTTTATTCCTTGAACTCTAGACAAGGTCATTATTGATTAGGATATTACCATACTAGCTACATCATCTTGAAAAATAGGATGTTCCCCTATTGCCTACCCTAGAATAGGAGTTAAGCCTTAAAATGGTTTCAACTTCTAAAAGGTGAACTCATTAGTACCAACAATAATTTTCTTGGTCTCTACTCTCTCAAGAGTTGATGCATCTAGATTAAATTGGACCTGAGGGTCAAGTTCTTTCACTTGTGGTTGTTCAATAATCTATACATTTGAACTCCTAGAGGATCATGGGGTACCAACCAATTGGCTTTCCTTATTGTGAAGAATTAGGATGTTTATGTATGTTTATTCAATAAATCCTCAATCCAAGGCCTGACATTATCCTGACACCTATGTCCACTAGATTCAAAGATAGTGAAGAAGAAAGAGATGGAATTTTTTGCAACTTCCCATAAACAAATGAATCAAAAATGGTTGGTCCATAAATAGGAATCTCATCACTGAAGATGTTTATTTCACTAATAGGGTGAGTGAAAGTTAACCTAGGCCTCTTTCTTAGAGCCAGAGGAACTAAGGCTAATCTCTTTCCACTTCCTAATGGAGCCAATTCCTTACCTACTTCCTCAAATGAGTCTTATTCCTTATCCAAGATATAATTAGTTGTAATGTTAGCAAGGGCACTCATAACTATTTCTCCAATTTTCAAAGCAATCATGTTGATAACTTCTACTGGGGAAGAAGGCCTTGGTGGGGATGCCTAAATTTGGGGTTCTTCACCAGGTCTATGCTCAATTCTAGACTCTTCAATTATAGCTTTACCTTTTCCCTCTATATCCTCATGTTTCCCAATCTAGGATGACTTTGTCAATTCTCCTTGTTGAGGTTTAGAGGATTGTCCCTCAATAGTTGGTTCTTGATGTGTAGTCCTAGATGGTCTTGGCTAAAAGTGATACTATAAAGGATGTAACTACCATATTTCTCCTAAAGGCTTATTATCCCTAACTAACCTATGTTCTAAATTTATTTTATAGTTTTTAACCCTAGACAATACTTCTTCAAATTTCCTTGCCTTTGTGTAAATACCACTTCCCACACTTGGCTGATGTTTGTACTTAGACTTTGGGACCTTTTTATCTTGAATATGGTTAACCACTCTATCATTAGGGTCCCACATCTTAAGATCATCTAATTATAAACCAAAAGATTTCCTATGTACCACCATTATTTCTATCTATTTCCAACCTTTGATTACAATTATACCAATGTCCAATGGAAAGGGATGGCCCTAATATTTCTTAGTCTTCTTGTAGTGCCAATCCATTCCCTAGATGCTTTGATAAGCAATGTATTGGTTTGTAAGTTTACTAGGAACACATATAGGCAATATGTATGGTTGGATGATGATTCCATCTATCTTTATTATAGTGAAATCTAGATAGAACCACACATCCCCCATGGTCTCTGCTTGTATTTTGATTAGAGGATGAATCTTGGGCACAAGGACACTAGTGATTGCCTCAAAAATGAATAGGAAGATACCATCACATATGAACTACATGTGATTCTTATATTTGAAAATATGTAATTTGGATTAATGATGGGAAATGGTAGATCTACCATTAGGGGACCAATTTTGAATGCAAAGGAAATTAATAGAGGCTAGGAGTGCATCCAAGAGGTAAGACATCATAAAGAATTTCTTGGAAGTATTTCTCTTCATCGATGTAAACTATTTGGCCAAGAAGAAACTTATTAAGTCTCCAATAGAAAGGGTTAAGTTCCACTCTAATATTCAATAGACATAGGATACCCAGAACTTACTTAAATAGGTAGTAAAAGAGGCACCAAAGGCTTTGTTCAATAAAGTCATAGCTACCCTAACACCTTCTTTAAATTGGGCAATAAGAATCTCACCATTTGAGGTCATAGAAACATGAGAACCTTGGATTAACCAAGGTGAGAGGACTGTATCCAAGTTTTGGGAATTTGTCCATTCTCTCAAGGAAGGGAGATCAACATGAGGCAAAATGAGATTATAATAATTCTCAAAGGCCATGGGAGATATGCATGTAAATTTTTTGATACTTCCTTCATGAATAATCCATTCTCCATCTATTCTATAATCAATGAAAATAGGAATAATAAGATCAATACAATTCATTACCTCTAGTTTAGTAGCTACATGATGAAGGCCTACCATTTGAATTGATACTAAATCCTTGTATCTTTGGAACATTTAAGCATTCCACTTTTATTCCTAGGAATTTGGTTACAACTCCTCTATAAATAAGAATAATTTAGACCAATTTTTGATTCCATGCACATTCAAGGATATTAAATACAATTTTGTGTCTCTAAAGACCCTTCCTTCACTATATTGAGTTAGATAAAGTTCTACTTCAATCTTCATCTATTGCCTACCCGCTACCATTTATAACACTGTATTGTAGTTGAAAATCTATCAAATTTATTACTAAGGTACTCACTCTAGATTCAATTCATAATTATCTCAAGTGTCACATAATCAATTGAACTAATTTTAGCCTTCTCTATAAATGGTTTAGGGTTTGTGGCTTTAATGACCAAAACATCCAACTTTGATCTCATACATGCCTTAGATATGATGGAACCTTAATATCATGTCTTCTATGTTTTCAATCATGAGATATCTTTCATTTTGATCCTCCATGCTTACATGGAGTTTATGTGGTAGGGTTCCATGCCTTTTATGGCAAATTTCATAAATGCCATTTGAAGAGTGAGAATTGGTTTTCAAAAGTCCCCTTTATGTTGCTTTGAAAAGCTAAATCTAGGTCCTTGTATTTCATTGGTTCTTGATCTTTGAGATTATTGATTGTGCAATGTGTCAAGCTCATGAGGCCTTTGAAAATTCCTCAACTTCATCACACTATTTGATTAAATCCACTAATCAAGTAATCACCATTGGATCTTAGTTAGGGCCAGATCATTAACCACATGCTTTTTTAAAAAGGCTTTGATCTTAATACACCATTGGATCAAATCCAATGAATAAGCGATCATAGTTGGATCCTTCAAGTTGCTTATCTTTTAATCAGTTACATGATCATATAAATCTTAGGTTTAAAAATGTCATTTTAGAACTTCATGTTTAAAAAATACAAAATGACATAGGTTAAGATATTTATATACCAAGATCATCTTTTTAAAAATCTAGGAATTTATTAAAGTGTTTTTATAAATACCCCCTTTGATTAGGCTTTAAAAATTATCTAATTTAATTTGATGGGTTTGATCACATCAAATACATCCTCACAGATGTCAAATGATAGGAGTGAACCTAGAAAATTTAAGCTAATGGAGTTCCTAAGGATTTGTGGATTATCTAAGTTCAATTTTATGGGTTTGGTCATGTCAAATACGTGCTCACAGATGTCAAATGATGGGATTGAACCTATCAAATTTAATATAGTGAAATTTATTGATCCAATAAATCAATTCTATGTGAAAAACCCTCAATAATTTTATAATTTAAATTTTAAAGGTTTGGTCACATCAAATACATCCTTGTAGGTATCAAATAATGGGAGTGAACCTATCAAATTTAAGACAATAATTTTTTTTGGTCTAATGAGCGAGTGCCATGCATAAAGCCTCCAGGAGATTGTGAGTCTTCTAGGATTGTTTAGTTTAAATTTGATGGGTTCAGTCCCATCAAATATGTCCTCATAGATGTCAAATTATGGTGGTGAAACCATAAAATTTAAGACAATATAATCTTTCCATCTCATGTTAATTTTGATGGGTTCAGTCTCATCAAATACGTCTTCATAGATGTCAAATGACGGGAGCAAACCTATCAATTTTAAAACAATAATTTTTTTTGTTCTAATGAATGAGTACCATGTGTAAATCCTTTAGGAGATCCTAAAGCTTTTGGGTCAATACATACCATTAGATTAGAACCTCCAAGGAAATGTGAACCATCAGATCAAGTCCCAAGTGGTTAATAGCTATTAACTTCCTTTTGGGTGTCAGATTTAATTTGCACCATTAAATAAAATATTTTAAGCAAATGATCACCGTTAGATATTTAATAGTACCAAATCAATAACTATATGTCATTTTAAAAATAATTTAGGCTTGTCACACTGTTGGATCAAATCCAACAAACAAGCAATTATCATTAGATCTGAAAAGAACATAAGCTTTAAATTAATACCTGATTGTGTATAAAGTTTAGCCTAAGGTTTTATATTAGTATTCGGTCATGTTTTAAAGAAAAAACATATTTGAATATAAATTTAAATTTATAATTAGGATCATTTAATCAAAAGGAAATAAAATTTCCCACTAGTATTTTTCATGAATATTCAAATTCAAACCCCCTTTAGGGTTTGTTCCTTAGGAATCCTAGCTTTTTCCATGGAACCTCCAACTAATCCCCTTGAATATAGTTATTATAAATTTTTAACCATGAAATGAAAACATGATCAATTAAATCAAAGCACATTTTCCCCTTTTAAAATTGATTTACCTTTAAAATCCAAGATAAGACAACTCTTCACATTCAATTCAGAATACAGACTTTTTGGAAACAAATACAGGGGTCCTCTTTTCAAAAAAGAAAGATAAGGGGTGTTGGTCTCAAAAAATGGTGAATCATAGGGGCAACATATAAATATGTTAGAAAAAAATACTCTAGTTTTAAAATTATGCATGAACTCTATATCCCATTTAGACATATGCTCTTTCTTGAATCAACCTTATATTGAAATAGTCTCCCTATGTATAAAATCTGAACTTAGATATTAGAACATAAACATGCAGTGTGTGCTTTGATTCCACTTACTATTTGTTATGAACTTTAAGAAACAACATCCAGGTTCATGTCCTTTTGGTCCATTGCATTTGATTTTGAGCATTTTAGATATTCTTTGAGAATAAAAACTCTTAGTTTAAGAGAGGCTCGGGTATTGCTCTACTTCCAGCTAGGCATCTATAGCCCCAATAGAGATACCTTTGGTTCCACTCAATATTTTGCTCCACTGCTAGCCAAGCATCTATAGCCCCAGTAGAGATTACCTATATCACCTTTTCTTCAAAAGCTTTTGATTTGACAATAAGTTTTTATTTTTTTTATTATTATTAGTTTTTTCTTCCAAGAAAGGTTGGAAACTAGATTATCTAGGTTTAGGGATTTGATCAAATGTTCTAGCCTTAGGATAATCTCATTTAATTGAAACTTGAGTTCATGACAAGGATATGTTTTAAGTGTAAGCATTAATATGAGTTAAAAAAAACTAAATTCACATCATATACATATGACTCTTCTTAAAACCAAGTTTTAATTTAGAATAAGATTTAAATCTTTGTAAGACATTGATTTTATATACCAATCTATACCAGTGCGATTGGTTTCTTCATGATACTTTATTGTGACCTATTGTTCACCTTTTATAAAATTCACCCACACTCTCTTGAGAAATTTTCAAATCAACAATAATACCAAAAGATTATACCATAACCAAGGAATAACACCAAGAAAGAAAGGAAAACAAAACATGAAAAAAATATATATATACAAGCCCAATAAGAAAAGGAAAAAACACAAAGCAAGAAAAGAAACTAAATAGCCACCTGGTCTAACTTTAAAAATCTTACACATTTATTCTAGAAGACCCCTAGTGGGACACCAACAAAATAATGTTTGAGATATTGTCCATTAGTAGGAAGTGTGAACTCTTCTCCTTGGATATCTTTCAACCTAAAAGTACTATTTCCCAAGATTTCTAGAATTTGGTATAGGCCAATCCATAAAGGGGTAAATTTACCATGTTTGCCTTTAGGTTCAGATGCTTTGTCCCAAAGCAGGACTAGATCTCCCTACCTAAACACCTTTACTTTAGATCTTTTATCAAACCATCTTTTCATGTTTTATTGGTGCCTACTAATGTCTATAAATGCCTTTTCTCTAACATCTTCCATTTGAATAATGTCTAACAACCAAGAATTAGCAAGTTCCTGACTGTCTTCCATGTATTCCTACATGAATGTGAATGTAGGCGACTTCAAGGTTATGGAAAAGATGGGTTCTTGACCATATGCCCAAAAAAAATGGTGAGGCCTTTAGAGCTTGTTTGATCCTAATTTGATCTACCCATAATGTAATCTTAAGAAGTTTATGCCATGTTCTAGGTCTATCTTCAACAAATTTTTTGATAGCTTTCATCATATTTTAATGTGTGGATTCAAAAACATCATTTCCTTGAGGATATTTAATATATAAAACTTGAGTGAAATGCCTTGGTCATAAGCCCATTCTATCATTTCAATAGAAATTAATGTAGATCCATTGTCACAAACCAAAGAAACTAGGGTTCCAAATCTAGTACAAATATTTTCTTCTAATAAATTGATCACCTCCTCTATTCTACATTACTTAGTGGCTACTACCTCAGTCCACCTATTACAATAATCCATAGCAGTTAGGACATACTTATGACCTTCAAATTTATTGAGGTTTATTACTCCCATAAAGTCTAATCCCCATTGTGAAAAAGGTATATCTACTATCACAGGTTGTAAAGGCATGGCTACCTTTGGCTCCTTTGTGCTAAAAATTTGGTATGAATGGCATTCCGTTACATTCTTATAATCATCTTTGAAGAGGGTATACCACTAATATCCAGCCTAATAATCTTGTGAGCTATGGTTCTTCTTGAAGGGTGTCCATTTCCTAGCTTCTCATGGAAAGTAGTCATAATCCAAGCTACTTCTTCCTTAGACACACATCTTAGATACATTCCCTTAATGTTCTTCCTATACAAGACTCCATTCTTAATGAGGTAATGATCTTCTTTGAGCCTCAAGGATCTCTTTTTTTCTCTTATAAATATTGGGGGAAAAACACCATTGACAAGTAAACGGATAATAGATTCATACCACTCATTGGGTTGGAAGTTTTGTTGATATATTTCCATGACATGGAATTTTAGATCAATACTAGCGATCATCCAAACTAAACATTAGCATTTCACTAATTTGGCTATTTTCATATCTATATCATATTCTTGTATAATTACCATCCACTTGCCTCTTCTTTCTCCAAGCTCATTCTGACTCAACATAATTTTTATAACAGGATTAGGTAATATGGCATGTACCTTATGTAGAGAGGATTACAAAACAAGTTTGTCAAGCATTAGTCCATAGATAATGAAACATGCATAAAGAACTAACTAACAAAGCCTATATATTCCTATGAGAATTACAAAGGATAGAAAGAAATAAATGAAAGAAAGTAACACCACATTACCTTCCCAAATGGATTTACCATACCCATGTGGCTCAAAAACATGTTCTCCCTTAATCAAGCATCCTTATCTTTGTCAATAATGGTGGTAAGCTCCTCCAATGCCTTAAGAACACTATAAAACCTAGGCTCTTGATTGCAAATCACTAAACTAGCCTATCAATGAAGCTTGTAAACAAAAACTATGATCAAATATAAATCCTTGTGGAAAAAATTTAGCATTATAACTTTGCATTATTTGAGCTTAAAATTCATGTCTATGGCCTCTCTATTTATAGATTTGTGAGATTGGTCAAGGTCAACCATGACCATCCATCTCAAGATTTAGATGTGTGGCCATGGATAATCCTAATATTTGGAATTAAATCCATAATTATCTTCATCATGACCTTGGAAGAAGGGGAATTGAAGAGGCATGGGAGGTATTAACTAGGCATAGGTGACCCATAATCCTGATATTTATGGCATTTATGGCCTAGGGATGTCTTCCTAAAAAATGATGTCACCTGATGATGAAGTTAATAGGAATCAATTTTTAAAAAGAAATATTCAACAATTCTGATGGAAAATCCAATTAAGCTCTTGATTTGGATTAATTAGCGTTAAACAAGGTTAATCAACATTTGTGTGATTATTTGAAAATTGGCCCTCAATTAATCAAAATGGTCAAAAAGTCATATTACTAGTCATAATTTGACATGAGAGGAACTAGAAGGTGATGTTAGATGTGTTAGAGCTATATTCCCATTTAGGATGTTACCAACACCAAATATAAAAGGTACATGAATTAGAAGAAAAGAGTGATCTAGAATCACTAAATGGTGAAATGGTCCTTTTGACTCAAAATGATCTAATCAAAGTTAGCTAGACCATAAATTGAATTGCCCTATTTAGGGATACTTTGACCTAAACTGGCACTTATAAGTGAAATGTTTGAACCACTTAGGATGTTTTATAGATTTTAAACTAAAATGTGTATTTGAGTGCAATTCAATTAATATTGACAATTTCAACACAAATGGTGTTAGGAATTGGATGTCTACACCTTATTTATAAGGAGGTAATGTCTATATTTTTTTACTACCTTTACCAATACATAAGTTTGCTTATCAATCATAGAATAATTCACTTCTAAATTTTTGAAATTGGTGCTTATGAAAGCTATGGGTTGACCATTTTAATCAACCTTTTGAGTTAACATTTCACCCATAGTATACTCAGAAGCAAATGAATATAGATAGAAATATTTTGAGAAAATAGGACTTATGAGTTCTGGAGCTTTAGTGATTACCTTCTTAATGTCAGTGAAGGCCTTATTATATTCTTCATTCCAAGAAACTATAACATCTTTCTTAATCATATCATTCAAAGGTTTGACAATCTCAGCAAAGCCTATAATTTATTTCCTCACAAAATTAATCTTACCAAAGAATGACTTAAGTTTTTTTTAGCTATTGAGCAACCCAATTTTAAATATGGCCTCTACTCTATCAGGATCTATATAAATCCCATCTTTGGTAATGACATGTCCAAATAATTTTCATATAGTGACATAAAATATACTTTTCTTGGGATTAAAAGATACAACATACTTTTTACATCTATCGAATACTTGTCTTCAATGTATGAAATATTCCTCTCTATTTATAGAAAATATTGTAAGACCATCCATGTATATGTTGATACATTTTCCCACTAAACCTTGCAAAGCATGATCCATGGCCCTTTCAAAAGTTTCCCCTACATTAATTAATCTAAAAGGCATTATCTTGTAAGCATATGTTCCCCATCTAGTAGTAAAAGTTTTTTTTATCCTATCCTCTAGAGTAACAAGCACCTTGTTATATCAAGAAAATCCATCCAAAAAGGACATCATGGAAGATCCTAAAATAGTTTGGATAACCTAGTCTAGAGAAGGTAAATGATAATTATCCTTTTCAGATGTTATATTTAGATTATTAAAATATATGCACAATCTTATTTCTCCATTCTTTTTTCTAACTGGGACTAGGTTTGCCACCCACATGGAATGTCTAATAAGAAACACTATCCTTGCATCCAAAAACTTCTTGACTTCTTTAAAAATCATGGGTTTTAAAATAGGGTTGACTAGCCTTTGCTTCTATCTAAACGGTTTGCAATGCTCTTGAAGAGGTATAATATGAGTAATGACCCTTGGATCAAATATTTTAAAATCTTCATAAGACCAAGTAATTACATCCTTGTATTTTGTAAGCAAATATCTAGATTTTTTATTTTCCATTTTAGTTCAAGCCTTCCCTATATTCACCATTTGGGGCTGATCATGTGGACCAAGGTTCGTCACATGATAATATTTATCATTTACCTTTGGTTGTTTAGTTGCCTCGAAAAATCTTGTCAAGATCAAATAGTCTTTCTAATGAAATCATACCTTTAGGTAACTTATTGTCACTTAATTGGATGGTTTTATCATTAAGTTCCTTCTCATGAGAAGTTTCATCAATTTCATCAATAATGTGATCTTCAAAATCTCTATAGTTAGTTAAGAAATCTATGATTTTTTTATCATCAATGAAAACTTGGAAATGATTTACCTTGTCAAGAACTGAAGGACATGGCATTAGCTCAATACTAATGCTTTGAGAATAATGATTAGGCATGAGGCTATCTATAGTAGAGGCAAGTTCATCAACATCTTTTTTTTCTTCTCTTATAATAGCTAAGATGTTGAAGGCATTGAAAGATTCTATCAAGTCCCACACCCTAAACTTATATCTTTTTAAGTAAGACAATTTGCATTGATATTTACTCTTCACTTGGTTAACTAAATGTTTAGATTCTCCATAGACAAGGAGCTCCTTAACTTTGTGTTTAATGAAAAACTATAATCCAAGTATGAGAGCCTCATACTCAACTAAATTATTGGTATATGGGAACTGTAACTTATAAGCTACATGGTATTACTTTTTTGAAGGATCTATCAATACAATACTAGTGCTTGATCCTAATTTACACTTGGAACCATCAATGTATAACTTACAAAAAACAATAATATGAGGAGAAATCTTATAAACTAGTTCTTTTGTAATTTCCAAAGTGAAAACTCCCAAATCAGAATCTAGGAAATCTACCCTTTTATTAATAGAATTATAATTTGTTATCATGTGTTTCATTCAAGGTTCCCTTTCCACTCTTATTTGATTTGGCACATCTTTCCAAGCAATACATAAGTGCAAGCAATTATTATAAATATATCCATTTAAAGCCTTAGTTCATTCTCTACTCAAAATCAATCCATAAGCACTAGGCATTTCTACTAATTAGATATCAATGAATTGTTGAACCCTTGGTTCACTAGCTAGCTATATATGCACATTCAATAATTCTCCTATAATCTTAACTCTAGATTTATCTAATTGAGTGAATACCCTATCAGACTTGATTGGAGTTCACCTATGTTGTTCACATATCCCAACAAGCATAATGTTGGTTGAAGCTCTAGAATCTAAAAGAAAATTATGAACATTCTTCCCAAATATCGTAACTATTAGTTAAAAAGGTGCAGACTTTGCTTTGATTACTTGACTAATTACATTTGCACTATCATTCTTAGGGTGCTTCCCAATTTTCTTGTACAAAGATTCCAAGAGTAAGTATCTTTGTTCTATGACTTGAGTTAACTCGTACAGAGTGATATTGGCTTTAATCCTTTTCATATCCTTGACAATGTTGTAGCTAGTTTTGCTTGGAGGATCAATAGTTAGCTTAGAAGAACTTCCTCTAGGGGGCTTAGGATTATTCATTGATACAATGTTTGGAGGGGTTCCATAATTGTTATGAGGGGTAGAGGTAGTCAATGGTTGTTTTTGTTCCCTATTTCTCAGATGATATGTCTTCAAAAATTGTTGGAATGCTTGAATCTCTTTAGGAATATTTTCAAGCTCATTATCCTCTTAAAAAGGGAATTTAAAAGTTTCCACCATATGAAATTGGTCAGATGGTTTAGATTCAGAATAATTTTTAGCAACATCTTTGTTTTTAACCACTTCAAATATGTCAATTTCTTCTTGAAAAGCTTCAAAAGCTTTACAAAACTCAATGCAATCAATCTCACCATGATTGTGAGTAGCATGCACCCTATAGTAATTTGGTAAGGCAATATCAATGAGGTTTATATCCATATTCTTTTTTCTAAGAAAAGTCTCATTAGCTTTGTTATTATAGAAACTATCATTCTGAAACCTATTCCCAGGTATATTTAACTTTTGAAAATTGAAGTTCCTTCAAAATTATCATTAACATTACCAACTTGTTTTTTTAATTTTATAAAATCAGTGCTAAGATTATGTACCATTTTCAATATAGACTCATTCTCATTTTTTAAAACCTCAGTATTTTGATCTCGATTATTGTAAATACCATTGATAGGCACTAAAGCCTTCTAGTCATTATCATGAAATCCATTGGTAACTTGATGGCTTAAGAAA
This sequence comes from Torreya grandis, assembly GCA_037957365.1. Lineage (NCBI taxonomy): Eukaryota > Viridiplantae > Streptophyta > Pinopsida > Cupressales > Taxaceae > Torreya > Torreya grandis. The sequence continues at coordinate 686,488 of JARHVA010000132.1, forward strand.
CCTAACTTTTGATTAGGGGTAGCATGACTAGTAGGCAATACATTCAAATTAGTAAATTGGTTTAATGTTGGAGTATTTTGGTTATTATTTGGGAAAAGATTTAATGCAGGAATTTGAGGATTAACATTTGGGATAGAATAAGACATATATTCTTGGGGTTTCATTTGGTCACTAATAACCATTGATTTAGAATAGGCTTGATCCAATGTGATAATAACTGGAAGGGCTCTCTTTAAAAAAAAAAAAAGTCATGGGGTCAACAACGTCTTTATAAACCTCCAAAGGTAAAGCTTTATTAGGTTTATATGGATCCATGGTTTGACTAAACATTTTTTGGAACCTAGCATTAAAGGACATAATAAGTTCACTTTTATCTCTCTTAATAGTTATAAATTGATGATAGATGACACAAAGGATTATGATCTTTCCAAATTGATCAATGAAAATTGTGTCAAAGTTATCCATGAAATAATACAATTGCTAGGCAGATTAAGGAACTATTCATATGCAACATCTTTTAATGTAAATAGGAACAATCTACAAGCTACATCTTCATGAATAACATTTAATAATCTTAATGCAACTTTGAAAGATTTAACATGTTTTTCAATAGTTGTAATACCAATTGGACTAAATATTGGTAAATATTTTCTAGGATTACATGGTAAATCATGAACCACACCTAGTATATTGATAGGGGAACTTCTAAGCCATGCCATGCTTGGATGAATATCAAACACAAAAATCCATTATAAAGGTGATGATGTTAAATATTTAGAATACCTACGTCTTCCTCTATATTTTATAGTCCTTTTGTGAATTTCAAGTTTAAGTAAGGGTTCTCTAGTCTCTGAATCTGATCTGGTCCTAATTCTTGGTAATTCTAGCTTGAAGATTAAGGATCCTATTTTAAAACATGGTCTAACACTTTAATTTCTAAATAAAGAACAAATCATATGCACACTAAGCTTAATTTGAAAAAAATTGTTCATAAGAGGATAAAGGACATCAATATTTAACTAAACAAGTGCAAAGATGTATTGAATTATGCAAAGATGACCAATATTTACAACTTATGCCTCAAATAAACCTCTTATTGTCAAAGAATTATCAATTTTAAACAAAATAAACCATCCTAACTAAAAATAATAATAAATTTTTAGCAACAAAAGCCAAATTTCCACAAAAGTCACCAATCTTTACATAATTTATGCTAAAATAAACATAATGATGTAAAATGTAGATATATTTGGTCATATACATGCAAAGGATATTAAATATATTCAATTAGGCCCTCCTTCTAGCACAAGTGGAGATTCTCTTATTGATGATTAGAAATATACCATAGGTACTCTTAGTGTTGAAGAACACTTCTCATTTTAGGATTCTGAGAATTCATGGAATGAGTTGCATTTTGTGACTATTCAGTGATTGTCTATGGTGAAATAAAATCAAAGTATGAAAACTATCCACAATATTTATTTGATTTAGTGGTTGGGAGCCACCAAGGTCTACACAATTTGAATAATTAATAATTTTGAGGACTTAGAAGTTAAAATAAATGATTATTAACAATGATATTTAAGCTAGAGTGAATCTTGATAAAAAAAATAAGAAAAAGGAAGGGTAAGGAAGAAAGAGATGTGATTACAAGTTTTCATATCAAATATTATGACAAGATTTAAATTACATTGAGTACACATTAAACCAATTTATGTTATAAAACATCATAAGCTCAAATTACATCACAAATTAGGAAAGATTTAGAGGAATAGTATAAATCATAAGTAAGAACCAAGTTTACTTTAAAAGTTTGCTATTATGATCTGAATAACATAAGTACATCTAAATGCAAAGGAAATAAAATGAAGTATAACGGAAATTTTTATAGTTAATCTAGCATTCAACACAAATTAACTACCATATGACAAATAATGTAACTCAAAACAAGAATAATCATTCAAATTCAACATGAATTTGCATAATTGAGAGATAACATAGACATTTAACAAAACTATCCAGACAATATTTTCAAAATTCTTTAGTTGTATTAAATGCTCCTAGTATCAATTGCTCAAAACTCTCCATTATAAAGGGTAACCATCTACCTATTTAAAAGAAACATAGGTTGTTAACCAGGTAAATTTCAAAATATCAACATGTGAATAAGGATAGCTATCCTTAATATAGAGATACAATGTGTAGGGTCACATGTCAATGTGACAAGAAAGAGTATATGCTAACAGACTAGCATATACTTTACAAAAAGAAATTTCTCTTAATAATTTCATTAGTGGGCCTTTCAATTATCCCTATTAGGGAAGTATTTCACCTTGGTGTATTGTTCCTTGATTATCTCAAAATCCATTGCAAGCTTCATTAGACGATCCTCTTATTTATATGCTAACTTGTCAAATTCACTATCTACCCAAGATACAAGTTCCTTGATACATTATGCTTCTATAATTTGCTTCCCTAAAAAAATAATGGTATCAAGGGTCTTCTAGTTATGTTTAGTTGAATGACCTTTGTTGTCTTTGATGCTTTGAATGTGAGTACCAACCATCTACTTGAATTCTTCATCATCGATCAGGATTATAGTAGTGTTTTGAGAAGGGTTATCCAATAAATTCCCCAAAAAATCTAGTTTACCAAGTCTATGTCTCTCTTGATGAAGTCCTTAACATCATTGCTCTAGGTGATCAAAACCTCTTGTTTATATATCAAAAATACCATGAATATGTCCAAATGTTTAAGTTTGATAATATTGAAATCCAATGCCTGCTTTGCCTTATGCACCTTGATGAGCTCCTCCATCTGAGCTTGAGAATTCTACCATTGAGTGATTAAGGCTTGTGTCATCTCAGCTTGATGGTCTAGAGCACTCAATCTAGACTTGATGATTTTCAAATCATTGAATGCATCCATCAATGATACATTCAACACTTGCAATACATCATTGGGAATTGAAAGGACTTGAGCTTCTAAATATTATTATTTTTTCTCCAAGTTGAGAATATTTTGCTTCATTCATTGAGCTCCATCCAAGGTCATTGTTGATAAGGCTATTACCATACTAGTTGCATCCTCTTGAAAAATAAGATGCTCCCCTATTGCTAGCCCTAGAATAGGAGTTAACCCTAAAAATGGTTCCACCTCTAAAAGGTGAACTCCTTAGTACCAATAGTAATCTTCTTGGTCTCTAATCTCTCAAGATTTTATGTATCTGGATTCAATTGGACCTAAGGGTCAAGTTATTTCACTTGTGGTTGTTCAAGAATCTCTATATTTGAACTCCTAGAGGCTCCAAGGGTATCAACCCATTGTCTTTCCTTTTTGTGAATAATTATGATGCTTCTCTCTATTTGTTTGTTTAACATATCCTTAATCCAAGGCTTGACATTATATTAAACACCTATGTCCACTCGAGTCAAATCTAGTGAAGGAGAAAGAGATGGGATTTTATACAACTTCCCATAACAAACCAATCAAGAATAGATGGTTCATAAATAGGATTCTCATCACTAAAGAGGTTTATTTCACTAGTAGGTTAAGTGAAAGTTAACCTAGGCCACTTTTTTGGAGCCAGAGGAACTAAGGCTAATTTTACCTATCTCTTTCCACTACCCAATGGAACCAATCCCTTGCTTACTTCTTTAGATGGGTCTTCTTCCTTATCTAAACCATAAGTATATATGATGTTAGTAAGGGAACTCTCCACTATTTCTCTAATTTCCAAAGCAATGACGTTGATAACTTATATTTGGGAAGAAGGCCTTGGTGGGTATGCCCTAATTTGGGGACCTTCGCTAGGTCTATGGTCAAATCTGGACTCTTCAATTATATCTTTACCTTTTCCATCTGCATCCTTAGGTTGCCTAATTTGGGATGACTTTGTAAATTGTCCCTATTAAGGCTTAAAATATTATCCCTCAATAGGTGGTTCTTGATGTGTAGTCCTAGATGGTCCTTGAAATAAGTGATATTGTAAAGGATGTAACTACCATATTTCTCCTAAAAGCTTATTATCCCTAACTAGCCTATGTTCTAAATTTATGTTTTAGTTTTTAACCCTAGACAAGACTTCTTACAAGTTCCTTGACTTTGTGTAATACCATCTCCCACACCTGGTTGATGTTTGTACTCAGACTTTGGGAAATTTTTATCTTGAATATGGTTAGCCACTCTATCATTGGGGTCCCACATATTAAGATCATCTAGTTAGAAATCAAAAGAGTTCCTATGTACCACTGTAATCTCTAGCTATTTACAATCCTTGATTACAATTTTTCTAATGTCTAGTAGAAATAGATGAACATGAGCTTTCTTATTCTTCTTGCAGTGCCAATCCATTCCCTAAATGATTTGATAAGCAATTTCTTTCTCTACAAGATTAGTGAGAACCTATATAGGAAATTTATATGGTTGGACCATGATTCCCTCTATCCTTATTATAGTGCAATCTAGATAGAACCACACATCCCCCATGACCTCTACTTGTCTTTTGGTTAGAGGATAAAGCTTGGGCATAGGGACACTAGTGATTACCTCAAAAATGACTAGGAAGATACCATCACATATGAACTGCATGTGATTCTTGTTGACCATTTTGGTCCTACAGGCCAAAATCAGTCCCCACTTGTTTCCCTTACTATTCTAAACTAGTCCAAAATTTGATTCTTTGCACAAGTCTAGTTTCTACGGACTCTCTAGGTCTATTTCTACAGACTCTGCAGAGAGTTTTTAGGGACTCTGCAGGGATTTCTATGGACTCCATAGGCACATTTCTATAGACTCTGTAGGTGTTTCTACAAACTCTACAAGGAAGTTTTCTAGGAATCTATAGGAAAAAATGAGTTCCTGACACTTAAGTGCAAAATGGACAATTTCAATTGCCCTTGCAAAGGGCAGTTCAGGACTCAAGTACCCTTACAGAGGGTAGGGAACATTTGAAAGGAGCCCATAGAGAAAGTTGAAAAGGTAAGTTTCCTTGGGATTTTTTTTTTTAAGATAGAAGAGAATTTCTTCAAACAAAATGTCTGAAGGATTTCCTTTGAACTTTTTGTCTGAAGAAATCCTTTATAAAAGTTTCATGGAAATAAACAAAGATGACACAAAAGACATGAATGATTTCTTTCAGACTTTTTGTCTGAAGGAATTCCTTAAAACAAAATGTCTGAAGAAATTTGGGAGAGCTGTGGGTAAAAAACCTGAAGAAAGTATCCAAAGGATAGGAATGAGTGAGACATTTCTCGTGGACATTTTATCCATGGGAAAAGTGGATGAATGAAAGGACCCATGGAAGTAAGCAAAAAGCAAAGGAAGAGACCCCCTTCAGACATTTTGTCTGAAGGATTTCAAGACCAATGTAGCTGAAGGACCCTGAAGGGTAGGTGCCCTTACAAGGGACTCTCAGCCAAAATGAAGGATGCTTCTCCAAAGCTATAAGGTCACCTTCCCTTGGGAAGTTTCAAAACAAGAAGCTTGATAGAAAGGGAAGCAACAAAAAGTCTGAAAGAAATTCAAAAAAGATGTGGGGAAAAGGCCCAAGAAAAAAACTCTGAAGGCAAAGAGCGAGACAATTCTTGTGTACATTTTGTTTGTGGGAAAAATGGCCAAAACAAAAGCTTGACCAGAGAAAAGCTGAAGGAAAGGAAAAGGCCAAAGAATTTCCAAGGGGTGATGAGCCCAAAGATGTCAAAATTAAGCATGAAAAACTATCCATTAGGAGTTCAAATGCCTAGTGATGGGTGCACATACATCAAATTTAAGGCGGTGAAATAGCCATTGATTTTGAAAAAGCTTAAGGACAGGCCATGAGTGAACTCAGTGACCCACCGAGAAGATAGCCCTGAGTGCTAAAGGAGATAGAGAAGATAAAGCCAAGAAGAGAAAAAGTGCAAAAATGGACAAATAGTCCAAGTGGAAAAAAGAGGTGTCGACTCAAGGATTTACTCCTACAGTTGGAACAGTGCTTGCTAAGTGGTCATCAAATGGTGCAAATAGTAAGGAGTGTGGCCTATTTTCTCCACTTTACACTTATGAGAAGACAAACTGCATGAATATCTGAAGGAAGTAGACTATTTACAAAAAAGAGGTGTGGCCCATGCTTTCACATTAATGCTTGAATGCCAAAGTCAAAGTAGGAGCTGACACAACATTATCTATCAAGTAGCTTCCTCTTCCTAATGCTCTCAACGCATATGGGCTAGCTTGTCAAAGGGTTCCAAAGTCTTTTTCCAAAGTAGTGCCTTTACTTCTCCTCTTTCTATATATTTTAAACATCTCATTTTGAGAAGGAGATGTCTTAGCCCATAAGGCAAAGCTCTCCCCAAAAATCTCTCAGGCTTGTAAGGCAGAACTCTATCAGATTTTACCTTGAATCAAGACTTAGAAATTTTTACCTCTATTTGAACTTGTACTCATGCATATGTCTATGTTTTATTTTTATGTTAAGTCATTTTATTTTATGCTTTTCATAGAATGATTCTAACATGTCTAGTGCATTATGAATTTTCTTCTTCTACAGGTCTACCAGAAGTGTCTACAATAGGAGTATAGGCGCATGTGAATAGGCTACCAAAGTGTGTCTCAGAACACCTTTGATAGTTCTTCCTCCCTATATCTCTATGGACCCTTGACTCATTGATACAAAAGAGTTTCCCACATCAAATGAATTTTATGATAGCTTCTTAGTGAAAAGTGTATGTTCAAGCTGAGTGTATCAACTTTTTTGGTGTATCACCTTTTTAGTTTAGGTTTAGGTTCTATTTTTAGCATCCTTCTCCCTTTTCATCCCCCACCTTTTTAATTTATTTATTAGTAGTAGGGAATCTAGGACCTAAAAGATACATCAGAGGGAGATAAACCTTATCTAGAGACTCTCCCCCCAGTTTTTCCAGGCCCACAAGCAAGAGGGGAGTTTCCATTGTTGCATGTGGAAGGCAAGAGCTCAGCCTCCTATCCAGGGTGTAATCCACTGTGTCAATAGTTTTTGGCACACTCGATGGGACAAACTAGGACAAGTTATGTCCAAAGAGTTGAAGAATTTTTGGTGTGTTCTTCAACCAACCAGCCTTTGGAGGCTTTTTTACCAACACCAATGGTGACTCTGAATTGAATCAGCTAGTTAAGCAGTCTAGGTGCCATCAAGAAATCTTATTTTTTGTATGTATAATTCCTTTGCACAAAATCATGGGCCTTGTATTCCTTCATATGGTTTTAATCAAGCTCAAGATCTTTATTAAATCACCTCAAGTAGCTCTCCTAGTTTCCCTTCAATAATAAGGGAAGTAGCACTAGAGTTTGAAAAGCAAGTGGTGGAAACAGATAGACTGGATGGGTAGTATAGATATCAGTAGGAACTGATGTATAAAGAGGAGTGTTTGTTTATGCAAGCTCAGGCCTTGTAATCCATGGAGGAGGAGGTAGAAAAATGGAGAAATCCATTCACACAAGGTAGTCAGCCTTGTGCATCCCCTCTTATTCTAAAGAAATCCCCCACTTGTGCACCAAATCTTTTCTATCAAATGGCACTTGCTCATTCTAGCTCATCTAATGCATCAATTGATCCTACTCTTAATCTTGTGTGCCTGGCTTTTTAGCATGCCTCTCTTTAGATAGATCTTCTTGTACATGAGCAGACCCTCCCAAATCCTCCCCAACCTCCTCAAGTCTTTCAACATGATCTCAGCATTCCAAGTTGGAAGAAGGAAACTCATGAACCAGCCTAGGACTTTAGAGAGGATAAAGTTACTCCCTATTCACAAGGGGAAAGTTCTAATCCCAAGGTCATGAGCTCGAAGGAAATAATGGAATCATGGGGTATCAAGGAAGAGGAGGAAAAAGGTTTTGCTCAAAACATTGAAGAAGTCGAGGCTACTTCTACTCATGATGATGTTTGTGACCTCTAATAAAAGATCTTTCAAGAAGATCTAGCTAGGAGAATTGTAGATTTAGAATCCAAAGTGAGATTCCTCAGCCAATATGTGATAGACATGTCTAAACACACCCCATCTACACACCTCCAAGAGAGCTATCAGGCCACAACTGATATAGATGAGGTGCTATCCAAATGGAAGGAAGAGAATCATTTGATTCTTGCTCATGGATTGCCTCCTCTTCCACATGGTTTTTCCACTTCACCCCTTCTCAAAGAGGAACCTATTCTGTAGGAGGTGAGTGAGGAGTAGAAGATCCAATTTGTAGTTTCTCAAGAGGATATCATGGATGTCAAAGAAGATGAAATCATCATGGAGGCTTCTTTTGAAGACATCATCGATAATGGAGAAGACTCAGGTCATGCATACATGTAGATGTTCCAGCAATATGAGGAGGAACATAAGCATGGTGAGCTCTCTCCCCCCTTACTCGATAAACTTCCTTGTTGCCTCAATGAGGAAGATGACCATGCCATGGAGCTAGAGTTGGAGGAGGATCAAGATAATGCCTTTGAATAACTAGAGACCCTAATCCTTGAGCAAGAAAAGGAGAGGCTGGTCTCTCTTGAGGAAAACCTTGAAGAAGAGAATTTTGAACAAGGAGGTGATGTTCTATGGGATGAACAATTAGTTTGTGATTCCATTTTAGACATCACAATAGTCACTCTTATTCAAGAAAGCCTTGAGGGAGTAGAGGATGAGTTTGACAGGGTCTTCAATGAAGCAGAAGGGAACAAATCAAACCATGATGCATTGCAAGGGGAATGTGCACATCAAAGGGCTTATGGTGATGAGCCAAAAACCATTGATTTCATAGTGAAATGCACTATCATGAAGGATGATTATTCAATAAGCTTCCAAGAACAAGAAGAGTACATATATGTTGGAAGCATGTTTGACTCTGATCCACTCGGATGCAAGCCAATCAAGGTGGCAAGCAAGAGGAGCAGGTCACCAAGTTTCCATTCCATTCAGCCACTTGTCTGGCACCATAAGTTTCCTAGCTAGGGAGGGGACTTAAGAAGTTTTCCCTTTGATCTAGGAGGGAGGAAAATTTACCTAGTTAGCTGTATATAGTATTTTTCTTTCAGTTTTCTTTCCTATTTTCCCTAAGTGTTGTTTGCACAAGTAGTGTTTTTAGCCTTGTGTGTGTTTTCCTTTGTGTGTGGGGTAAAAGATTCATGATTGATTCTTGGATCTATCAGGGTTGTTTCTATCTTTTCAAGCTACATCTTAACTCCATGCTCAATGGATTTTAAAGTAACTAGTTTCTAAGCATAGCAGGCATGCTTCCCCTGGGAGTCACCAATCTGTTGACCATTTTGGTCCTGTAAGCCAAAATTGGTCCCCCTTTTTTCCCCTATTGTTCTAAACTAGTCCAAAATTTGATTCTTTGCACAAGTATAGTTTCTATGGACTCTACAAATTTATTTCTATGACTCTATAGAGAGTCTCTATAGACTCTGCAGGCATTTCTACAGACTCTATAGGCACGTTTCTATGGACTCTATAGGTGTTTCTACAAACTCTATAGGGAAGTTTTATACAAACTCTAAAGCCAAAAATGAGTGCCTGACACTTAGGCACAAAATGGACCATTTCAAGTGCCCTCATGGAGGGCAATTTGAGACTCAAGTGCCCTTGCAGAGGGTAAGGAACATTTGAAAGGAGCCCATAGAGAAAGCTGAAAAGGTAAGTTTCCTTTAGATTTTTTGTTTGAGACAAAGAAGAGAATTTATTCAGACAAAATGTCTGAATGATTTCCTTCAGAATTTTTGTTTGAAGAAATCCTTTAGAAAATTTTCATGAAAATAAACAAAGATGACATAAAAGACATGAATGATTTCTTTCAAACTTTTTATCCAACGGAATTCCTTCGAATAAAATGTCTGAAGAAATTTGGGAGAGCTACAAGTAAAAAACCCAAAGAAAGTCTTTGAAGGAAAGGAACAAGAGAGACATTTCTCATAGACATTTTGTCCATGGGAAAAGTGGATGAGTGAAAGGACTTGGGGAAGTAAGTAAAAATCAAATGAAGAGACCCCTTCAGACAAAATGTTCGAAGGAATTCCTTCAGACATTTTGTTTGAAGGATTTCAAGACCAAGGGAGCTAAAGGACCTTGAAGGGCAAGTGCCCTTACAAGGGACTCTTAGCCAAAATGAAGGATGCTTCTCCAAAGCTGAAGGGTCACCTTCCCTTTGGGAAGTTTCAAAACAAGAATCCTGATAGAAAGGGAAGCAACAAAAAGTCTGAAAGAAATTCAAAAAAAGCCACAGGGAAAAAGCTCGAGAAAAAACTTTGAAGGCAAAGAGTGAGACAATTCTTGTGGACATTTTGTTCATGGGAAAAATGGCCAAAACAAAAGCCTGACTAGAGAAAAGATGAAGGAAAGGAAAAGGCTGAAGAAGTTCCAAGGGGTGACGGGCCTGAAGACATCAAAATCAAGTACAGTGAACTAGCCATTGGAAGTTCAAACACCCAGTGACGGGTGCGCAGATGTCAAATTTAAGGTGATGAAATAGCCATTGATTTTGAAAAAGCTTAAGGATAGGCCATGAGTGAACTTAACAACCCACCAAGAAGATAGCCTTAAGGGTTGAAGGAGACAGAGAAGACAAAGCCAAGAAGAGATAAAGTGTAGAAATGGACAAATAGTCTAGGTGGCAAAAAGAGGTGTCGACTCAAGGATTTACTCTTGAAGTTGGAATACTGCTTGCCAAGTGGTCATCAAATGGTGCAAATAGTAAGTGGCATGGCCTATTTTTTCCACTTTGCATTTATGAGCAAAAAAACTACATGAATATCTGAAGGAAGTAGACTGTTTGCAAAAAAGAGGTGTGACCCATGCTTTCACATTAATGTTTGAATGCCAAAGTCAAAGTAGGAGCTGACACAACATTATCTATCAGGAAGCTTCCTCTTCTCGATGCTCTCAATGCACATGGGCTAGCTTGTCAAAGGGTGCCAAAGTCTTTTTCCAAAGCAACGCCTTTACTTCTTCTCCTCCCATAAGGCAAAGCTCTACCCAAAAATATCTTGGGCTTGTAAGGCAGAACTCTGTCGGATTTTACCTTGAATCAAGACTTACCAATTTTTACCTCTATTTGAACTTGCACTCATGCATATGTCTATGTTTTATTTTTGTGTTAAGTCATTTTATTTTATGTTTTTCACATAATGATTCTAGCATGTCTAGTTCATTGTGAAGTTTCTTCTTCTGCAGGTATGCCAGAAGTGTCTACAGTAGGAATATAGGCACATGTGAATAGGATGCCAAAGTGTGTCTCAGAACACCTTTGATAGTTCTTCCTCCCTATATCTCTACAGGCTCTTGAATCACTAATACAGAAGAGTTTACCACATTAGATGAAGTGTATGACATCTTCTTCTTGGTGAAAAGTGTATGTTCAGGCTGAGTGTATCAACTATTTTGGTGTATCACCTTTTTAGTTTAGGTTTAGGTTCTATTTTCAGCATCCTTCTCCCTTTTCATCCCCCCCTTTTTTTAAAATTTATTTGTTAGCAGTAGGGAATCTAAGACCTAAAAGATACATCAGAGGGAGCTAGTCCTTATCTAGAGACTCTCCCCCTAGTTTTTCCAGGCCCACAAGAAAGAGGGGAGTTTCCATTATTGCGTGTGGAAGGTAGGAGCTCGGCCTCCTATCTAGGGTCCAATCCACTACATCAACAATTCCTATATTTGAAAATATGTAATTTTGTGTAATGATGGGAAATGGTAGATTTACCATCAGGGGACCAGTTTTAAATGCTAGGGAAATTAATAGAGGCTAGGAGTGCATCCAAGAGGCAATAAACTATAAATAATTGCTTTTAATTCTCTCTTGATTGATATAATTTTTTTGGCCAAGAATAAACTTATTAAGTCTCCAATAGGAGTTAAGTTTCGATCCAACATGCAATGGACATAGGTAGTAGAAGAGGCACCAGAGGCTTTATTAAATAAAGTCATATCTACCCTAACACCTTCCCTAAATTAGGCAATAATAATCTCACCATTTAAGGTCCCAAAAACATGGGAACCTTGGATTAACCAAGGTGAGAGGACTTTATCCAAGTTTTGAGAATTTTTTCATTTTCTCAAGGAAGGGAGATTGACATGAGGCAAAGGGAGATTATAATAAGTCTCAAAGGCCATGGGAGATATGCATGTAACTTTGTTGATACTTCATGAATAATATATTCTCCATCTATTTTGTAGTCAACAAAAATAGGAATAAGAAGATCAACACAATACATTACCTCTAGTTTAGTAGCTACATGATGAAGCCTTGCCATTTGAATTGATACTAAATCCTTATATCTTTATAAAACTGAAGCATTCCTCTTTTCTTCTTGGGAAATTGGTTGTAACTCCTCTATAAAGAAGAATAATTTAGACCAATTTTTTATTCCATGCACATTCAAGGCTGTTAAATCCAATTTTGTGTCTCTAAAGACCCTTCCTTCACTATCTAAAGTTATATAAATTTATCCTTAAATCATCATATATTACCTACCCACTTCCATTGATAACACTATATTATAGTTTCAAATCTATCAAAGTTATTACTAAGGCACTCTGTCTAAATTTAGTTTGTAATTATCTCAAGTGTCACATAATCAATTAAATTGACTCTAGCCTTCTTTATAGATGGTTCAGGGTTTTTTTCTTTAATGAACAAAACATCCAACTTTGATCTCATATGTGCCTTAAATATGATGTATCATTACTATCATGTCTTCTATGTTTTTAATCATGAATATCTTTCATTTTGATCCTCCATGCTTACATGGAGCTTATATGGTAGTGTTCCATGCCTTACATGGCAAATTTCATAAATGCCATTTGAAGAGTAACCGTTGGTTTTCAAAAGTCCCCTTCATGTTAATTTGAAAAGCTAAATCTAGGTTCTTAAATTTCATTGGTTCTTGATCTTTGAGCTTATTGATTGTTCCATATGTCAAACTTGTGAGGATTTTAAAAATTCCTCAACTTCATCACACTATTGGATCAAATCTAGGGAGAAAGTGATCACCATTAGATCTTAGCTAGGGCTAGATCATTAACCACATTATTTTTTTTAAAGGATTTGGGCTCAATGTACCATTGGATCAAATATAGTGAACAAGCGATCACCATTAGATCTTGTAATATGCCTACCATTTAATCAGTTACATGATCATATAAATCTTAGGTTTAAAAATGTAATTTTAGAATTTTATGTTTAAAAAACACAAAATGAAGTAGGCTAAGATATTTATATACCAAGATCATCTTCATAAAAAGCTAGGTATTTCTTAAAAGGTTTTTAGAAATACCCCCTTTGATTAGGCTTTAAAAATTGTCTAAGTTAAATTTGATGGGTTTAATCAAATCAAATACATCCTCACAAATGTCAAATTATAGGAGAAAACATATCAAATTTAAGACAATGGAGTTCCCAAGGCTTTGGGGATTGTCTATTTCAATTTGACGGGTTCTGTCACATCAAATATGTCCTTGCAGATGTCAAATGATGGGAGTGAACATGTCAAATTTAAGATAATGGAATTTATTGATCCAATAAGTGAATTCCACATGAAAATCCCTCAAGAATTGTCTAGGTTAAATTTTATGGGTTCGATCATGTCAAATACATCCTCACAGACATCAAATGATAGGAGTGAACCTATCAAATTTAAGAAAATAGAATTTTTTGGTCCAATGAATGAGTGCCACACATGAAGCCTTCAGGAGATCCAAAGGATTCTAAGATTATTTAGTCTAAATTTGATGGGTTTGGTCCTATCAAATACATATTTTTAGACATCAAATGATGGGGGAAAACCTATCAAATTTAAGATAATAGAATCTTTCTATCTCATGTTAATTTTGATAGGTTTAGTCCCATTAAATATGTCCTCATAAATGTCAAATGATAGGAGTGAACCTATCAATTTTAAGACAATTTTTTTTGGTCCAATGAATGAGTGCCATGCTTAAATTCTATAGGAGATCCTAAAGCTTTTGGGTTGATGCACACCATTATATTATAACCTTCGAGGCAATGTGAACCATCAGATCAAGTCCTAAGTGGTTAACAACTATTAACATCCTTTTGGGTGTCAGATTTAATTCAAACCATTAGATCAAATCCTTTGAGAAAATGATCACAATTAGATATTCACTAGGCCCGAATCATTAATTGTATGTCCTTTTTAAAAGACTTCAGGCTTGTCACACCATTGGATCAAATCTAGTAAACAAGTTATTACCATTAGATCTGTAAAAGAGCATAAGCTTTAAATTAATACCTGATCATGTATAAAGTTTAGCCTAAGGTTTTGTATTAATATTCAATCACGTTTTAAAGAAAAAACATATTTGAAGCTTAATATAAAGTTAGAATTAGGATCATTTAATCAAAAGGAAATAAAATTTCTTGCTAGTATTTTCCATGAATATTCAAATTCAAACACCTTTTAGGGTTTGGTCTTTAGGAATCCTAGCTTCTTCCATGGAACCTACAACTAATCACCTTGAAGACAATTATTAGCAATTTTGAACCATGAAATGTAAACATGATCAAATACATAAAAGCACATGTTCCCCTTTTAAAATTGATTTGCCTTTAAAATCTAGGATAAGACAACTCTTCACATTCAATCTAGAATATAGACTTTCTGGAAACAAAGACAAGGGTCCTCCTTTCAAAAAGGAAAGATAGGGGGTGTTAGTCTCAATAGGTAGGTAATTATGGATTATTCTGAATAGTGTCACAATCGAATACTTTTACCAAGCATGTAAAAGTTGCTCTCAGAGTACTTCATACAAATTTAGAAAATTCTATTGTTTTATTGGATCAAATGCACTTATCACATTAAATACCTATTGGAAATGATATTTATAGGTATAGGTGTAGCTAGTAGGGATGTTCTAGTAATGATTTTTTTAATAATTATACCATCTCACTAGGGTTCCATCTCTTCTCTTTTCCATTCAATAAAAAAAGGAAAAGTGAAATGAAAATGAAAGAAGAAAGAACCAATAGATCAAAATAAAATTTGAAGAAAATCAAAAGGCTCACATGATGAAATAAGGTCAATGTATCATGCATCATGATCAAAAGAAAATAATGGAATGGGAAGAGAAGGAGCCCAAGGTATCTATGTTAGGGATATAGATGCCTATCTATAAATAGAGAAATGCCTAATCTTCCCCTATTTTTAATCTTTAATAGATACTAGAATGAAACCTAAAACCCCATCAAAGCCTTTGAAAAACTCATCATATTAGAGGTTAAATAAACTACATGTTTGACACACACAAATCTAAGAAATTAGAATGCAAGTATGTTACATGAATTAACTTAGGAGTCTCTTTCATATTTTTGATTTAATTATTTTTTGTGGTGAAATTCATGACTGATTTGAGATTACAAACTAGAGTTATGGGTTCTTGAATACATAGGAGTATTCCCCCTATAATTTGCCATTTTTTGTACCCAACATCCCCCTTCTTTCCATAGGAAATGAGGATCCACTATTTTTCAGATTATTGTCTTGATTTTGAGCTCCCTCTTCGATATGTTTATGAAAATTTTGGGAAAAGATCATGATTTGGCCTTTTATACTTTGTCAAGATGACATTGGTATTGTGTTTCCATAGACTAAATATTTTGTTCTATCAAGTTTATTACTTCAAGCTAATTGTTATAGAATTATGTTTTCATGGACTAATTTTTCTATCCTCTTAAGACTTATTATTTTGAGGCTTATGTAATTTGTCTTTTCAAACT
Organism: Torreya grandis; assembly: GCA_037957365.1. NCBI lineage: Eukaryota > Viridiplantae > Streptophyta > Pinopsida > Cupressales > Taxaceae > Torreya > Torreya grandis. Next base: position 702,208 of record JARHVA010000132.1, read on the forward strand.
TACTATTTTAGACTTATCCTATTGGAATTTATGGGAATTTTTGTTGTGTATGAATTCTTGTGGGTTTTTTGGCCATGGACTTATCTTTATCAAAGAAATTTTTGTGGACATTTTATCTGAGACAGTTCCTCTGATGAAATTGGTTTGTGGGCTTTTTGTCATGGGAATTTTTTTCAATGAAATAGACTTAACATTTATCCTTTTGAGATTACCCTTTAGCCTTTACAAATTAGATCCTTCAATAATTTCATCATGGATAAATGTACCCTATGAAGTAGAATCTTTAGATTATTTCCAAATACAATGTACCCTTCGACATTTTTAAATTGACCTTTGAAACTTTTGAAATGCCCTTCAAATTTTTGAACCTACCCTTAGTGATTTGTGCAACATGTCCTTTGGCCTTTTTGTTGTGGCCATTTTGCTTGACAAAATTCCTCCAAACCTTTTACAATTTCCCTTAGGCCCATTTGCACCTACCCTTCAGGGCTTCTAGCACACACCTTTACCCTCCAAAACCATTCCTTTAGACATTTTCCCAAGACATTTTCCCCAAGGAAATGAATATACCCTTTGAGATTTGTGCAATATGTCATTTAGCTTTTATATTGTGGCCATTTTTCTTGATAGAATTACTTCAAGACTTTTAAAATTCCCTTTTTTCCTCTAACTTACCCTTCAAAAATTTTATCAAGGACACATATTCCTTAATAAAAATTGAAACGTACCCTTCAACCCTTTAAAATTACCCTTCAGGACTTTCGTGGTCACCTTTCTAGATTTTTGTAACAGATTTTTTTCCCTACAAGCCTATCCTTTGGGACTTTTCCCCTAGGCTAATTCCTTTGTAATTTATGTTTCAAACATTTTTTATGATGCAAAAATCTTAAAATAATTCCCCCAAGGGCACATGCCTTTCAGACTTTCTGAATTGACCCTTCAGACATTTTGAAAAAAGATCCTTTGGCCATTTTTGAAGTGACCACTTACCCTTCAGGACTTTTATCCTAGGAATTTTTCCCTTCAACCAATTCCTTCAAATATTTTATTTGAAACATCATTCCATTTTATCCTTTTGAGACCATCCCCTCAAGCTTTCCTTCAGACATTTTTTCTATGAGAATTGATTCATTAGGAGAATTGTTTCAGATATTTTGTCTGAAATAATTCCCTTGATGAAATTCCTTTGAAATTTGTGTCTCAGATAGTTTATCCAATGAAATTAGGGTCCTATTAATAAAAATCCCACAAAAATTCCCCCATAATAATTACCCTAAAACAAACACTCTACTGCCAAGTGGAACCCTTGCTTAGAGAACATTTTCATTATGTCTTGAGCTTGATTTAAGATTTTAGCCAAGGGTCCCAATCATATTTTTCTATGCTAGGTCATAAATATTATAATGCATGAGCCCTTTATATATTCTTAAATTTAGACTAGAATATTCATGCAGGGTCCTTTATACATATTTTTCAAAGTATTATGTTAAGCCATTTTGTGCTTATGTTTACAAGAATAGGGAATCCCAAAGAAATGATACATGTCAAGTTGATGAGATTAAATTTGATAGTCACACAAATGTCATTTTACGGTCATGAGGATGCCATTTGATGGTCATGCAAACATCAAATTCAACCTCAGCAATGTGTCAAACTTATGAGATTAAACTTGATAGTCATATAGACATCATTTAATGGTCACAAGGATGTCATTTGATGGTCACGTGAATGTCAAATTTAACCTCAAAAATGGATAATTTATGGAATTAAATTTGACAGTCATGTAGATTTCAATTGATGGTCATGAACATCTCATTTGATGGTCACATGAATGTTAAATTTAACCTCATAAATTACTTCTTTGGATTCAAAAGTAGACCCAACAAATCGATGGTTCATATTGATCCATATAATTGATCCAATGGTACAAGATTAATGGGGAATTTTAAAAGGTCCCAAATTAAATAGAGAATTTCCATGTGGCATACCTACATGATCAAAGTACAAGTCAAAAGGTATAAGCCAAGATCCTATGATGCACACCCACTCAATCCCATTTGATTGAATGACCTAAAAGTGAGTTAAAATGTCAAAGCTCCATGAGAGTGACAAGTGTCACCATTGTGGGAGCCCAATACATATATATAATGACCCATGAGAAGAAGCAAGGAGCCCAGTACATAGAGGTTAGATGCTCTAATCCACTGCTAAGTGGCACACATATGAGTAAAATCAAAACAAGGAATGACAAGTGTCAACCACATAGGGGTCAATGATAAAAAATCACTAAAATCCAATGAATTGCATTAAACCAATACATAAGGATTGATGGTGTGAGTCCAAGGTGGACTTTTAAATGAGCATAAACTCAATCAAGTGTAGGCATGTGTCATATTTTGAAAGCTAGTAGGACATTATGGATAACATACTTATATCTTTGGGCACTTGAGTTATATTTATCAATAGACATTGGTTCTCATAGTTAAGTTAGAGTATGAAAATGCATGTCTTAATCTGAATGATAAATATAAAAGTGAAGATCCAAATTCCATAAAAAGCATAGGTGAGCATGCAACCCATAGTTTATATTATCCATGGCTAACGGTAGTACCACTGGTTATAAAACATTGGTAAAGTGATTTTTATCCTTCATGCATATGTCAAAGTTCCATTTGAAGGTGACTAATATAAAATATCAATAGGCTATTCCCAAAACTTATAAAAGGAGACGTGTAGTTTTGGTAAATGGCACATATTAATAATTTTACATATTGTTCGAGCCATAATTATTAAAAATTAACTCTATATTTATATACATGCACATGTTACATAGCTTTGGCAAAGGCTATTTTAAAATGGATAAATACAAGTAGACTATTATATGGTTTTAGACCATAGTTATAACTCATGTTCTGACTATCACATGTAATGAATTACATAAACTTAGAGGATGAGACTACCCCTTCCCCAAGTCTATATAAATAATTGTAGTCTAAAATAGATTTTGGTTAGTGAATTTTTTAATATAGAAATAACATCAATTTTGATCATCAATGAATGTGTTTGTGTATTTTCTTTCTAATTTCTATGTAATTAGTTATTACTTTTTTTGGTTTTATGTTTCAATAATATTTAGTGTGTAAAAGCTATGAATGGATTCTTAATTATTTTAATTGAGGTACTAATATGTAGATGTGCAATAACTATTGAAAGATTGGTAAATATATTGGTTAAGATAGTCAAGTTCAAATTGATTCATAATTATGATTGTGCATGAGTTCTTTATTGGATGTATTTTTATGTGTGTGTGCAATAGCTACCTCAGATACTTCATTAGCCTGAGTAATAATCTCCTAATTAAGGGTGTGTAATAGCTACTCTAAAAGGAGCAACCTTTGTCTAAGTCCTATGAGTTTCCTACATCTTTATTTCCTTAGAATTCTTAATCATGTATAATTATGTGTTTACAATTACTACTATCAATAGGCATAAGTTCTATGAGCACTTATCCTTTTAGAAACTAGATAGGGGAGTAGTTTCTGAAAACCACAAAATCTTTGTTTTATACCTTACCCTTCCCTCTTTTTTTGAATTTGTTTTGAGACCTACCCACTCTAGATTAGAATCCAGCCACCTATCCAATTCATATAAAGATTCATAATACTTTAGGAAGCACACCTCCATCCAAAAAACCTTATCAAAAACCTATATGCCCTACCCTCTATTCCATCAATAGGCTGAAATAAACTCCATACCTGCAACCCATGCCCTGGAGTGGAGTTTACCTCTATTGAGATCCTAAAACATTAAAGGCTACCTTGTTATGACTTTGGTGTACATAAAACCCACACCAACAGAAATAATTTTATATATAAAATGGCAATAGATTTAAAACTAACTCAATGTAGCCAAATTAGTTAGTAAATACAAGGAAAACATCATAACTAACCTTGTAAGGCTAATTTATTATGAAGATAATTCAAAATTAACTTTGTAGATCCAAGTTATGATGGAAAAGGAATGAAATCATGAATATAAGGAGGAAAATGAGATGAAATGGAATAGCTAGACTGAGAAAATGTCATGATAATCAATATAAAAAAATATAATAGATAGGCATGGGGGATTATCTCATAAAGTACCATTAGTTGGACCACTCATATCCTAGTGCACTCCTTAGGACATGCACTCAATAATATTGATTCACTAATGATTCTTATAAGATAAATCATTAATGCATGAAAAATATGTGTATACATATATCCACCCAAAGCTTATCATGTGTCACAATAATGTAATGTGGGATGTTTATTTATAAAATAATATAACGAAACAAAGGATAAAATTAATTACTATAAATAAATTATGAAAAATGAAATAAATAACTAAAAGTAACATATGCATATATTAACTTACCTTTATATTGAAATAGATACATGCATATATCTTAGTATTTATTATAGAAGGCATAGAAACTACATATGGTGACCCTAATAATGCAAAGGTAAAAATAGATAAAACACATGTATTTATATGTATATTGATCTAAAAATGAAAGTGTGTGAAACTCTCATAAAATATGGTAAAAATGAAGGAAATATAAATAGATACATTGGTAAAGGCTAGGTAAAGGTTTTAAGACCCAAAGGAAAATAAATGTTATAAATGAGAGATAAAAAGGGTTATATATACATGAGGTAAAATATATATTAGGTCTAAATGAGCCATATAAAATGATGGTACTAAATTAAAAAATCATAAAAGGTAGAAATGAGATCAAATATCCATAAAGAGAAGGCTAAATTAGGTTTGGATGACCTAGAAAAAGTAGAAAATAAAATCTCAAGGTTCAAAACATAACTAATATAGATCCTATAAAAATATGGAAATGACCAAGATAACATCTTGTAACATCTCAAAGATGCAACTTTGATTCAAATGTTCCAAGTTAAAATGAGAACCTTTGAATGCTACTCCCTGTCATAAAGCTAACATGTCTAAAAGATATGGATAATAATAAAATAGAAAAGAGAGATTTAGAAACATTTTATTTATTATCAAATTTAAATAAAGGATGGATTGAAATAGGGCACTACCAAGGTTAAATCACCTTATTTATTGAAAATACACTCTAATTAGTTTGGTAAGACTAATAGTTTCAACATCAAAGGCCCTAGATAATCTAACCCATCAAGCATGATCTTGGGATAAATAGTGAAGTATGTTGTTCCAAAAATCCCTCACTCATTTTTGGGGACAACATATCAACTATTTTGGTCCTATAGGCCAAAATTCTCTCTTCCCTTCTCAAAAAATGTTTTGAGCACTCAAGTTCTTCAATTATTCTAGCATTTTCAGTCAAGGGACTCATAGGTTCAATGGGTTCAACAGCTTCAACAGATGAGCTCTCACAAAGGAACAAGTTCCAGACACTTAGGCAATTTCAAGGTTGGTTCAATGTCGAGGTTCAACCCAAAAGGTCCATCGGCAGGCTTCAAACAAAACATTGAACCATTGAACCCTGCCTCTAAAGGTTCAAAGGTTCAATGACATCGGCAGACATAAAGAGTTAAGTGCTTCAGCAAGTTCAAAGTTCAATCACTTCTGAAAGTTCAACGACTTAAAAGGACTTAACGAAAAAAAGATTTCGAAGAAGAAAAATTAAACCATTGAACCATTGAACCTTGAACCAAAAGAGTTCAAAGTTCAAAGGTTCAACAAGTTCAATAAAGTTCAAGAGACTTATAAGAACAAAGGATTCAAAGAGCCAAGAAAGAAAGGTCGAACTGATTGAACCCTGAACCAAAATGGTTCAAAGTTCAAAGGTTCAACAAGTTCAACAAAAAAGAAAAGGATCCAAAAACTTTGAAGGACCAAAGGATCCTGAGAAAGAGAATGAATCATTAAACTTTGAACCAAAATGGTTTAAAGTTCACAGGTTCAAAGGTTTAAAGAATTTTAAAGTTCAAAAGGGAGCTTCAAGCGAAGGAAGGAATCAGAAGATTCTAGAGACAAGTTTGAAGAGATGGTTCAACCAATTAAACCAAGGAGCTGATTAAACCAAGGAGTTAAAATAAACCATCCAAACCATTGAACCATTGAATTGATGCACTTCAAAGGTTCAAGGTTCAAAGTAGTTTGTGCGACTAAGTGACCATGATGCTCATGTGGATGTCAAATTTAGGGTAATGAAATGCCTATTTATTTTCAAATATGGCATGTAACCTGAAGACAAAACTCAGTGAATAGCTAAAGAAAGAGCCAAAAGATCCTACCTAAGGTAAGAAGATAGCCTAAGAGCTCAAATTGTAATAGGAAAGAGGGAAAGCTATAGGAGATACTAAAATATCTACAGGGGAGTTATTTCAGTAGGTGGAATAGTCCACCAAGTAGACATCTAAGCATGCAAACATTCAAAGGCATGGCCTATTTTTCTCCCTTTAAATAAAAGTGAGTGGACAGCCACGTACATATCTAGAAATAGACCAAATGACCCATGCTGAGAAGAAGACATTTGAGATGTTTGTGTACACCAAAGTCAAGGTCGATGACCTATTCTAGCATAGCCCCCTCATAGAACTGAAAATGCATTCAAGGCATTGAATGCAGCATGGGCCATTCCATGAAGCAAAGCACCCAAGTCTTTCTTGGAGCACTATATATTTTAATCTCTTATTTTATGTAAAGGAGATCTTTTTGTTATCAGAAGCAAAACTCTACCTAAATTGAAAGGCATTATTGAGAATTTGAGCTCAGATTGTTAATCATATTTCATTATTTGAATGAGAAAGCAAGTGACCTTTTAGAATTTATGCTAGAATAGTTTGTGTTGTTTAGGAAATTATTCTTATGTCTATTTCTTGAACGTGTTCTTGTCCATTTAATTAAATAAGTAGAACTAGTGGAAGTAATCAGGAAGGTGTCCTGAAGCCAACTATGGAGAGACTTTGTGCTACCACAATTGTCTTTAGTGTGTTTATTTTTTTCTATGTAAAGGATCTTGGGATGACTCTATGCCCCCATTTTCCTTCGTATTTCACTCTTTGGCAGTTGAGGTGGAGACTTTGTGCTACACCTCATTCTACTTGGTATTGCACCCTGTTACATTTACTTATCAGTTACTTTTCAAAAAGAATTCTTATTGTTTACAGCAGACCACTTCTGAAAAAAGAGAAGTGCCTTTAGTGTTTTCACTAGAATTATCCTATGTCTGTGAACATCATCTCTAAAAAAAGAGAGATGGATGGTGTTATCCTACCCTGAGTGTTATTTTCAGCTTATTTATAGTATATTAATATATTTATAGTACCTTATAGTTATAAGAAACCTCCCCTTGATGAGAGGAGAGATTTGTCCCCTTTTGATGTGGTAGACCTACACATTTAGCTGACCAATCTCTCTATGCTATGGTGGAAACACCTATTTTTCCCATCAGTTAGTTAGTGACAAAATATTCACCCAATAGTTTTTGGTGACTCTGCTGGGGAAGAACGCACAGTTTGAAGCCTCAAGTTTTAAATTGAAGCAGTTCCAGTTCTTTCCCATTTTTATTTTTCCTCCCAGCTTTGTGCAATAGTTTTTGGCAACTCTACTAGGGAAGAACACATAGTTTGAAGCCTCAAGCTTCAAATTGAAATAGTTCCAGTTCTTTCCCATTGTTAATTTTCTTCCTAGCTTCACACAATAGTTTTTGGTGACTCTGTTAGGGACGTGTTGTGCTGCTTGAAGCCTCAAGCTTTAAATTTAAGTAGTTCCTATCCTTATCCATTTTAGTTTTACACTCTGGCAGATCCATGGTATACTCAAAGCCAGAGAGCTAAAGGTATTTTTGACCCTATATTTGAGTTGGCATAGCAAAGTGATTTTGACCTATTTCCTTCTCCATCTCATCTTTAATGAACCAGGAGTTTTCCTCCTACAAAATTTATGTCTCCATTACCAAGAAAAGCATCTAGTTTTGCTATTAGTAGAGTTTTATCAATACATACCCCTCAGACATTTTTTATCCCTCCCTTCAATAGTCAAATCATGGTAGTTCAAGGCCCTTGGTGTAACTATTTTGGCCCACTCAATCTAACTCCACCTCTACATGAGCTACCTCACAGTTTTAGGAAGAATTTCCCCAAATTCTATGGTGATGGGAGAATTCATCCTGATGAACATATTTTATCCTTTAGCATAGCCTGTGTCATGATAGGTGTGGAGTATGAAGATGTAATAGTTAGGCTATTTGTGGAAACATTGTAAGGAGCTACTACAGATTAGTTTTATCATCTACAAGCACAAACGGTGACTGAATGGAACACTCTCAAAGCCAAGTTCAAAGCAAGGTTTAAGCCTAAAAAAGATGTGCAGGCCCTACTGGCCTAGCTCACATAGATGAAGAAGGAGCCTCATGAACCTATGAAGGACTTAATAGCCAAGTTCGACAAGCTGAGGAATAGGATTCCTATAATTGCTCAACCAATAGCTAAGAATCTCAAATGCTTCTTCATCAACTCTCAGTTACCTGAAGTGAGTTTTCTTCTAAGATGGGCTGGCCACATAGAACTTGTTACATCTCAGGATTTGACCACTAAGGTGGAAGATGATCTTATCTTGGTAGCAAAGATAAGAAGAGATCTTAACAAAGTTAAATCTTCTTCATCCTCTGAATATCCATCTACATGCACCACTGATATAATGGTACAAAAGTTGGTAAATGAGTTGCTAGCTCTTAGAAAGCAAATGGTGCAAGGAATGTCTGCTCCTCCTTCATATTGAGATATACCAAGGAGGACTTTTCCAAATCAATCATACCAAGGCAATGCTGCTAAGAATCAAGGGCAGCCATATCCTCTTCCTCCCCATAGGGGAAATTTTCCATTGAAGCACCTCTAACCAATTCAACAATTGGATATCTTAAAACAAAATCTAGTTTCTCCTTCTAGCTTGAGTTGAACCTAGAAGATGATGCTAATCTCTTAACAAAGGGAGAAGAATAATTAGCTAGAAACTCCAAAATTAGTTTCATAATTTACCAGGATGAACCCAGAAGTAAAGGTGAAGAATTTGATGGATCATACATTGTATTCATCTTGTCCCAGAACTAGTTATCCCATCAAGCTGATAAAGAAAAAATAGAGGAGTGATCTCAACCAGCAATTTCAATTGCTAAGCAGGGAACCACTCTACCTTTTCAATCAAAGGATCTAGTGATCCCTAGAATATTGAGTACCTCAAGTATGCCTTCACCTTCAACTTCAATTTTGTAGATCAGTACCCCCCTCCTAAAAACTAAAAGGATGAACAAACTTCCCTTGTTCCTAATTCATTTCAGACATTTGATATAATCTACCATGTCAAGAAAACCAAAATTCAAATGTCTAAATTTGAATTCCTGTAATCCAACCCTAAGCAGTTGGATAATTTGGTTCAATGTGTAAATAATAAAACCATCCCTATAGGACCATTTGTTCCAAAGGTGACTCCCACATCCACCTAAAATAACCTTGTCATTACTCCTCCTACTACTCCCAAGAGGATAGAACCATTTTATGTCTCCTTACTAATAAATGGACACCAATTGAATAATTGCATCATAGATTCAGGTGCGTCTAATAATGTCATGCCTACCAAAGTGGAAGAATCTCTTGGACTCACATTAACCAAGACCTTTTGGAGATGTTTCTCCATGGAGAAAAAACAAGTGCCACTACTGGAACAAATCAAGGATGCCCAATTTTGCATTTGCAGCATTCCTAGATAAAAGGATCAAAATGACAGTCCTAGTGGCCGATGTCCCAGCCTCATATGGCATCCTTCTTGGGCAAAATTTTTGAAAGGACATTGGTGTAAAATTAAGCATGGACCTATATGAGGCAAGGATCCCTATCAAAGGCATCATGCAAAGGCTACTCCTTAAAAAGGAGGCAAAATATGTTGTCACTCAAACATCAGTGCCTAAATCCCAAATTCTATTTGAGTCTTCAGGTAGGGGTAATTATTTTTTGTCTAATGAAGACATTCCTATTAAAGTAGATGAAATTCCTATAGGTGGCGATCCAAAAATTGATTCAAATAAGACATCAAAAGAATTGGTAGGGCACAATATAGATGAAAAAGGATCTTCCCTCTCTAATGAAGAAAACTCTGATAGAAGATCAATTTTTGATGATGTTTGGATCCTAGAATTAGATGGCAGCAATTCTTCTACTGGTGTTGGAGCTGGGATTGTGTTGATATCTCCTCAAGGAGATATTTTTCCTTCTTCATACAAGTTGTAGTTCAGCAACACCAACAACACTACCGAGTATGAATCTCTGTTACTCAGGTTGAAGGCTATTCAAGACAAAGGTGTCAAGCTCCTTCATGCCAAAGGAGATGTCGAGCTGATGGTTTGTCAAATGAGAAACCTATGTCAAACCAAGAACAAAAGATTGCATCATTACCACAATCTAGTATGGGACTATATTGAAAGTTTTGATGCTTTCAATATATCTATAGTACCTAGAGAGATTCATAATCATGTAAATTCATTAGTTGTCCCTACAACCTTCATGGTTCCTCAACCTGATTTCAAAGATAATAGGTACACTATCAACTAGTATTTTCACCAAGTGTGCCTGATAAAGCTAACCATTGGCATGTGTTTGATGCTGACAATCAAATAATGTGCTTTAATGGACCAAAAGAGCAACAAGCTATGGTAGTGGACCATACTACTGCATGTTAAAGTCAGGAAAAGAAAATATTTACCAAGAGAGCAAGGATTTATGGTTTTTAGATTGGAGACCACGTCTTGTCATGGGGCAAGAAGAGACAACCAAAAGGAGTGCACATAAAATGTGATTCCTGGTAGAGAGTTCCATTCGCCCATCACTGATTCTAGGGAGAAAATTGTTTCTTGCTAGTTTATCAGGATGGAACACCATTTTCATTACCTCACAGTGGGTAGCATCTAAAGCACTTCAATTCTTGAAGTATCAAATAAGTCTAGTTGTACATTTGTATATTTATATAGTCTTTAGTTCTATTTTGTGTTGTTCATTTTCATTTCTTTTTAGCACCTTTCTTTTTGGATATCATGACTCCATAGCCCAATGGCATACATGAAGGCACTGGAGATTTTGGTTTCTACTCCCCTCAAATTTTTCAAAATTTTGACTGAAGGAAGTTCCCCAACTGGAGCTGGTTATTGTTCCCAAAATCTGTCACTCATTTTTGGGGACAACATATCAACTATTCTAGTCCTACAAGCCAAAATTCTATCTTCTCTTCTCAAAAATGTTCTGAGCACCCAAGTTCTTCAATTATTCAAGCATTTTTAGTCAAGGGACTCCTAGGTTCAATGGGTTCAACAACTTTAACAGGCGATCTCTCACAAAGGAACAAGTTCCATACACTTAGGCAATTTCAAGGTTGGTTCAATGTCGAGGTTTAACCCAAAAGGTCTATCAGTAGGCTTCAAACAAAAAATTGAACCATTGAACCCCACCTCCAAAGGTTCAAATTTTTAATAGTTTTAGAGGTTTAATGACATTGGTAGACTTAAAGAGTTAAGCACTTTGGCAAGTTCAAAGTTCAACTACTTCATAAAGTTCAATGGCTTTGAAGGACTTAACGAAAGAAGACTTCGAAGAAGAAAAATTGAACCATTGAACTGTTGAGCCTTGAACCAAAAGAGTTCAAAGTTCAAGAGAGTTAGAAGAATAAAGGATTCAAAGAGATAAGAAATAAAGGTTGAACCAATTGAACCTTGAACCAAAATGGTTTAGAGTTCAAAGGTTCAATAAGTTCAATAGAAAAGAAAAGGATCCAAAAACTTTGAAGGACCAAAGGATTCTAAGAAAGAGAATGAACCATTGAACTTTGAACCAAAATGGTTCAAAGTTCATAGGTTCAACGGTTCAAGGAATTTCAAAGTTTGAAAGGGAACTTCAAGCGAAGGAAGTGGAAGATTCCAAAGACAAGTTCGAAGAGATGGTTCAATTGATTGAACCAAGGAGCCAATTGAACCAAGGAGCCAAAATGAACCATCTAAATCATTGAACCATTAAACTAATGCACTTTAAAGGTTCAAGGTTCAAATTAGTTCAAGTGACTAAGTGACCATGATGCCCCTATGGATGTCAAATTCAGGGTAATGAAATGCATGTTTATTTTCAAATATGGCATGGAACCCAAAGACAAAACTCAACAAATAGCTGAAGAAAGAGATGAAAGAGCCTAGCAAAGGTAAGAAGATACCCTGAGAGCTCAAATTGCAATAGGAAAGAGGGAAAGCTATAGGAGATACTAAAATATTTATAGGGTAGTTATTCTATTAAGTCGAATAATCCACCAAGTAGACATCTGAGCATGCAAACATTTAAAGGCACAACCTATTTTTCTCCCTTTAAATAAAAGTGAGTTGATAGCCATCTACATATCTAGAAACAAACTAAATGACCCATGCTGAGGAGAAGACATTTGAGATATTTTTGTATACCAAAGTCAAGGCTGATGACCTGTTCCAGCATGGCCCCTTCATAGAACTGAAAAGACATTTAAGGCATTAAATGCAGCATGGGCCATTCCATGAAACAAAGTGCCCAAGTCTTTCTTGGAGTGATATATATTGTAATCTCTTATTTTATGCAAAGGAGATCTTTTTGTTATCAAAGGCAAAACTCTACCCAAATTGAAAGGCATTACTGAGACTTTGAGCTCAGATTGTTAATCATATTTCATTATTTGAATGAAAAATCAAGTGACCTTTCAGACTTTGTGCTAGAATAGCTTGTGTTGTTGAGGAAATTGTTCTTATGTCTATTTCTTAAATGCATTCTTGTTCATTTAATTAAATAAGCAAAACTATTAGAAGTAATCAGGAAGGTGTCCTGAAGCCAACTGTGGAGAGACTTTGTGCTGCCACAATTGTCTTTAGTGTGTTTGTTTGTTTCTATGTAAAGGATCTTGGGATGACTTTGTGCCCCCATTGTCCTTTGTATTTCACTCTTTGACAATTGAGGTGGAGACTTTGTGCTACACCTCATTCTCCTAGTTATTGCACCCTGTTACACTTACTTATCAATTACTTTCTAGAAAGAATTCCTACTATTTGTTGTAGACCACTTCTGAAAGAAGAGAAGTGCCTTCAGTGTTTTCACCAGAATTCTCCTATGTCTATGAACATCATCTCTAAATAAAGAGAAATGGATGGTGTTATCCTACTTGAGTGCTATTTTTAGCTTATTTATAGTATATTAATATATTTATAGTACCTTATAGTTATATGGAACCTCCCATTTATGAGAGGAGAGATTTGTCCCCTTTTGATGTGGTAGACCTACACATTTGGCTAACCAATCTCCCTATACTATGGTGGAAACACCTATTTTGCCCATCAATTAGCTGGTGACAAACTATTCACCCAAAAAAATAAGTACCATGAAATTTATATTTATAAAAATTAAAAGGATCCTAAATTTCCATTATGTGCTTCCCATTCCTCATAACCCTAATGGATCCATCACTCAAGTACAAGGATTGGGTACTCATAAAAAATTAGGTGGCATTAATAGTAAATTTGTGTAAAGCCTCTTACCATAGTCTACTATCTTATTTAACTATAATGGATCTTGGATTTATCATGATAAAAAATATATATTTTGATCTTCAAATAGTATAGGGTCATGTTAATAATATTATCTTTTCTTTTGGTGGGATTTTGACTCTTGAAAGATATTTTACCTTTTGAAATCACCTTTTTATTTTTATTTTTTTTGTTTTGATATTGTGGCTTATCAAATTTTTATATATTTTTATTTTCCTCCTCCATATTAATTTGGAAGACTAATAAATTAATATGTGCTTAATTAGACTAACACAAGAGAGCTTACACATAGCCACTAAATTAAGGAACCTGGAGAGAAATATGTTTAGATATTCCTAGAATTTCACCTTAGAAAAGAGTATTATCTTAAAACCAATCTTGGTGTGCCTAAAACAAGATGGAAAATAATGAAAATAGATATGAACATGAGAATAATTATGTTTCCCAAATCATAACAGAATTATAATGGAATAAGATATAATGATATATAGGTTTGAGACTTTCTTTATAATATAGGGTAAAATATGGCTGAGAAACATGTAGATATACCAAAATAATTTTTCCATAAGATAATATAACTGACTCTAATAGACAAAAAACCACTCTCAATTTTTACCATATATTTATAATAAAATATCTATTTAAAATTGGTATTAGGATAAAGATTAAAGGTGGGTGGATACTTGTGAGGAGGGCCTAAATTTACTCCCCAAGGTCTTACCATGAAAATCACAAATTGAAAAGATAAGTAGCACAAATATAAGTGTATAAGAAGGGTCCAAAGGTGTGAAAAGGTTTAAATAGTAGATATTAGCCAAGAGGTGTGAATTAATCTAGTGAAGAATCCAAAATGCATCAAATAAGAGGATAGATGTTGCAATAAAAGATATTAGGGTGACAAAAGCTAGAAAATAAAGTAATAAGAGGCTAGAGGCAAAATTAAGGAAGTTGGGAATTTATGAGGAGGGTCTAGTTGTATTTTTGAAGGTATTACCATGTTACTCACAAATTGAAAATCAAATAGTCACAAAAATAAGAGAGCCAAAAGTCACAAATAATAAGTGATAAGATGTAAAAACTAAGGGTGTAAGATAAGGATGAGGGAGGGTGGAGGCAATGCTAAGGTAAGTGACAAGGAACTTTGAGATGTAGATAAATAAGGACTAAGTGGAAACATAAGAGATTTATAAAAAGCCTACAAATAGTGTTACTATATAAACTAACTATATACAATAATGAGATATGTAGAAGAAATGAAAAAACATGTATGAAATTAAAACTCTAGATAATAAATGTCAATCATAATGCTTTAGTGGATCTTTGAAAAATTATTGAAGATGATTTTTTTGTGATTATGTGATGTTGAGAAAGAGTCAAAAATTTAATATTCCCTAAAGATTGAGGATGAATGAGAGTGGGTATTATAATATGCCCCCAGGTGCGGGTTGAGGTAGGGATAGGCATTATAAGATGCCTCAAGGTGTGATGTGAGAAATAAATGGGCATCGTAAGCTGCCCCAACATGTAAATTATAGTGAGGTAGTGTAATATTATTGAATACAAACCTCAAGATTGAAATCTTGATTACCTTTGGTTTTATATCTTATGTGAATTTATCTCACAACAACAGCTTTGACATATACAATAATTTTTGAATTAGTAAGTGTTTTTTAATTTTGATTGACAATTTCCATCACACCAAGTGTAGACACCCAAATTTGCCACAAGCCTTGTCTTATAATGTGTTTTAACCACTTTACTTATATGGGTCTCTAGTTAATATTTTATTACTTAATGGTGCATTTATTTTGTGTTTTGTTTTTTAATAGTTGATTTTCTATGAATTTTTGGTACCCTTTTCCCATCCACATCACTTATGTCATGTTTTAAATATAAATATATCTAACTCTCTTTTATAATTTTGAGGTTTTTATTATTCCAAGTTGGTTCCAGCCATGATCTTGACCCATTTCAATCGTTCTTGACCCTTGATATTTTAAATTATTTCTTTGGGAAATTTTATTTTATAGCCATTATTTTTATCTTTTTTATTTTAGTTTGGGTTTTTTTAGCTTGCCACTAGATCTTTAATTCAAATTCAAAAATATTCCTATATATACATAGTTTCTAAGAGACATTTGGGATAATCATTCTTACATTTCAAGAGATATGAAAAATTATATATCGATTATGTTGAATCATGCAAGATCCATGTAAATTATTGAAGGTTATAGTCATTTAAATTGCCATTTAATGTAATGAGTATCACTTGAGACCACCCTATCCTTAGATTAGCCCTATAACTATCTTAGGTCTTCTTTTAATCCTTTTATAGCTGTTTATGTGCATCTAAACCATGCCCAAATATACCAATATCCACATTGATCCATCACCTAGACATCCCACATCTTTTTTCACATGTGCCAACCAATTGGACAATAGCATAGTCCCTTTGGTCTATAGCACAATGTGATATTGGAAAAGGGGGCATACCATTATTAACCTTCTAATTCATTATCCCATAATGGATATTTGTCCACTCCATGATGCATCTTAGGTTCACCTTAGACTCATTTCATGTCTTGAAAACCATCAAAACATTATATAAAGACCACTCTAATTCATTTATCTCTTATATGGAAATTATCATGAACAAGCTTATAAATAGTTGTGTAAATTAGTGTTATTAATCCCTATTTACCCATATTTAAACATATATCCATCTAAAACATCCTATATCTTAGTTTTACTTAGATATCTAGTTTTAAGTGACATCAAATAATTCAATTGGCATTCATACTTAGGCATACTAGCATCACTCTCACTTAAAACCACACTTAGATTAGGAGAATTACATAGGGATTAACCCCCTTTCAAGGTATTTTAATGTAGGGATCACTCAAAAAATGGGGTGTTGAGGTCACATCTAGCCTACTCTACTAATTCAAATCCTCTTACATTTATGTTTATAAAAACCCTAGTAATCATGAAGGCTTAGGGTTTCATAGTTATAAAAGTCAAAATGAAGCACAAATTATGATCCAAGTCTCAGTTACATAGGTACAGACTTCCTAGAACTAAGTAAAGGTCTACTCCAAATTTCATTGCTTCATCTGTATAGGGTCAATAGCATAGCATAGAAGCTCGATAACATAGTGAACCCTAATTTTATATCTACTTAGGGTTTTATATTAATTCCCAAAATATTTAAATCATTTGGTGACCCTTATTTACTTTCAAAATATTACTCAAAACCCTAGTGTACCATTAAGGTTTCGCTTCTTATTTTCAAAATTTTCTTAGTTTTTAGTTTTCATCATGATCATCATGATAGAATCCATATTATACTTTTTAGTATAAAGTATTGTGATTTGTCTTACATACTTATTACCTACCATTTATAGAAATATTCACATCTATGTCACTCCTCTCATAGATCATGTTAAAACTTAGCTTATCACATACATTGGTCCACCTCATCTTGGGGTCCCCTTATATAGAGAGCATTGTTACATGGCCAATTTTGACTTACCTCTAGTTACTATTTAATGACAAAGAACTCAGATCACTATGTTTGTTCCTCCTCTACCTAGACCCATTGAGTACCTTTGTTCACATCCTTCCTTTACTACTCACCCTTGTAAAATAGCATATCCCATGGTTTGATCTATTACTAGATGAAATCATGTGCCTCCTTAGCTTATACAAGAATAGTGTAATACCACCATCCCTCATCATACCCAAAAAACTATAATGAGACCAGGGATAAACACAGAGCATATGATATGTTGATCAGTTAATAAATACACCAACAAAGATTTTTATATTTGAATTACCTCAATAGGAAACCATCTTCAAAGATATTCTTTTTCAAACACTCAATCATACATATTTGCCTCATGATATAGAGATATATTATTTTACATATATCATGAACACTATAAAGGACATTAAGGATGTTATATCTTTTGGAAATGAGGATTTGCCCTCATAGATAGTTATTGATCAAAATCTCCCATTCTTCATTTAGACACAAATTAAAATCATAGATATTAAATTATTTCTAATTGATATTGGATTAGGTATTAACATATGAAACCTCACATTATTAAAAAATATGGGGATTGGTATAACATCCATTTAATAGACATAAAAGAAAATTCAATGTTTTGATGACATTCCATGATAAGAATTAAGTTTTATTACTTTTGATATCATGATTAGGCCAAAAACCCTATATATATAGTTTTTATGGATGCCTAATTATTTTCATTATAGTTTATTACTCAAGAGACCTTGGATATATGCCATGGAGGTAGTACCCTTGACCTTGCATAGATGCATCAAATAGTTACATGATGGATATATCTACACTTGTTCAATTGATAACAAACCATTCATATATTATAGAGTCAATGATCCTACTACCTTGAGTATTTCTTCAAATGGTACATCTCATGTTCTCATATAATACATGCCTCATATGATTCCTATATAACATATGCACACATATGAATTAGGGGAATCTAATACCATTATTCCTTGACCCATTCTATATCCTCGTATAGTAGAATTATATTTACCGATCATGTATAATGACACTCCTATAACATATTTATCCCCACACATGATGGATGATGATATTTTCATAGAATAGTTGTCATTTCTTATTAACTCATAGGATATATACATCATAAACTTGGATACATATTCCCAGACCATCATAAAGGATAATACATCACCCATGAACATTAATGATTATTTATGTGGATTTATCTTCACACTAGTAGGTCATAAAGAGTATATAGATGATTTTAAGGCACTCATACCTTTACCTATATATGCATCACCACCAATTCATAATACCCCAAATACAAGCCTGAACAAAATCTTGTGGCAAAGGTATATTTTTCTATACACTCACTACATATGGTAACATCTATGGATATTGACCCAATTATCTAGATTCAGGAAAGTAGTACACATGATAGACCATAGTTGATTTTATATATATTACTTGATAGAGGATTGATGGTGTTACCCATAGTTTGTCATAGATCTGTTAGTAGATTATCATAGCAAGATGATAAACCCTTTTGTTTTTTTCATAAGATCATCGAACATGATACACATACATGCTCAACATTACAATATAAATTGAATAAACTAAAAGATGAGGGAATTATCTAGATTACGACAGCCTCCACCTCCACTAGTATAGGCACCATGATGGAATATTTACTAACCTTGACATTCAAGGAATGGTCCATTGACTATCTAAACATTTATAAGGACCAATACATCCCTAATGTTACTATAGATGAGGACTTTGATCCTAACACTTATACTTTGGCATCATTATAGTGTATAGGACATCAAGAGATGGACATGTAGCATGTTATACATTTCTAAGATTATGTAGGACATATCACACTACCAATTACATGTGGCCTTGAGGTGGTCAACACACTACTTTTTGTCATGAACATAGTCACTCACATATAAGTTACACTTGGTAGTACATAGTTATAGGCAATGGATGTCATAGTTGATTAGATAAATAGATATTTAAATTTTAGTTGTGAGGGACACATAGTTCAAATTTTACACGATGGCCCAAATGAAAATCATAGATTTCATATAGACATTCAGTGACCCAATGTAGTATACCCTAAGACTACATAGGAGTATACTTACAAGTTAGAGAAACATGTTATCTGAATGCATAGAATTTATATTAACACCAAGGATAAGGCCATACTTATATAGACATAATTGTATGATGATCAGAATGATGATGATTTATTCATGTTTGGGTAGATTCAGTATCTAACATTGGATGACCTCCCACCAAATACACCATTTGACTATCCAAATCTTATGGATGTGTTATTATATATTTAGAGTCACTACATTTCATTTGTACATAATCTTATTTAGTTATAGTATTACTTGTACATAGTTTATTTTATCATGATCCTTATATATAGTTTCATTTTCATGTTGTGTGTACATAGCTTATACTCAAAAAACACAAAAATAATATAATATGTTCAAAAATATAAAAACATTCAAATATTTACTCAAAAAATACAAATTTTAGATTATATGCATTTCCATGTTTACATTCCTTTTATTTTCTTGGTATTACATATGTTATCTATGTTAATATAGTCATATTTATCATATATACATGCTTCACTTGTTCCCTTTGAGTATTTGTATATTCTTATATGATTTAGGTCTTCCACCTAGATTTGGATTTATTACTATTTACCCATCAAGTGCACATACACATATACATAGATTCAACATTGACATATCAACCCATTGGGGGCATCATATACACAAATTTTGGTTTTCCAGGTTACATATTTATATACTCCATATCATATATTTAGTATTGATTATATCTTGAAATTAATCATCCTATACCACACTAATTTTTTTTTTACTACTATTACTATAGACTCAGTTTATGTACATATTTACTCTTATAAGGATTCATACCACATGATTATTCATACTTTCATTTCTAGATTTACTAATTTAGATTTAATTGGGTCTCTTTACTTATACTTCTACTTGAGGGCATTTGAATATGTCATTGTTTTATGGCTCTAAGCCAATTCCTTTCATAGTGTGTATGCTTTGGACATGTACCCATGTCCTTGTGTGTGCTTAATTTATTATGTATGTGGACATTTTAATATGTCCTTCCATATGTATTTAATCCAACCTTGCTTACACTTTGTGTATGTGAACTTTTGAGCATGTCCTTATATATGTGCCTTTCCTTAGACTTAGTGATATGTGTCCATGTCCCTTGTATTTTGGCCCCTTGTCCTACTTTTCAAGCCTCATGTGTTTACATTTATGATTTAATTTATACATCATGACCATGACACTTGTCTCTTGATTGTTGCATTCACATCTAGTTTATGATGCCATGAGGGACCTCATGTATCTCCCCTTCTTCCTTGGGTGCCTTAATGGACATCATGCCCCATCCCCCCAAGTAGTTTACTCAAATTATATTCAAATTTATTGGTCATATACATGCTTACATTATTATATATATCATTAAAACCTTGTGAATGTATATCTAACATACATCTTACATTACCAACTTATGCTTAGATTCATTTACATTATGATGTCTTGTATACACATTATATTGGTTTATCACAAAAATATAATATATTTTTATTTTAACACATATGATGCATATATTTTATTTTGAAGACAATTATTTCATATGTTCAACAACTCCCCTCAAAAGAAGAGGAGTTCATAGGGGTTTATCCCATATATTAGGCCATCTTAGTGCACTCAAAACACAATTTCTAGTGTGTCCACTAATTACAAAGATTAGACTTAGGGAAATATAGTGAAATATAACCACACATAAATGAGACTTAGTTTCTCTTAGAAACATCACTTTTAGACAATAACACAATACACTATAAGAAGTGTAGTGCATTATAGTCCACCCACCACACTATTGAATAGTATCCTCAAAAATAAAAAATTATATAATTATAAAAAATGTACAATGGGTACAGTTAAGATTTACACAATCTTAGTCACATATTATCATATATACTCAATATATACTCATTTTTACATAGAATTACATAGGTTTGCTTAGATTGGGAGCATCATACATGACATGATCACTCATATTTCAATTTTAGTTAGGCATAGACACAAATTACTATAACTTAGTCTATAATCCATATGCACAGATATCAAAATTGGGGCATGTGCATGGCATATTATATTCATATGTTCATTTTTGCAATATTTATCTCAGATAGACTAATAAATCCATGACATTATCCACTTTATATACTCCATACATCATATGTACCAATTTTTCACAAAGATTACACCAGATTGATGCTTCATTCTATATATAATGGTTGGCATTCCCAAATGACCTAGAGTTATTTTACATTTCTAAGTATCTCCTAAGTTGTTTTACATTTTAGAGTTTCTATGTGGCCCAAACCCATCTTACATAGTTTCAATTTTATATTCATCTGCTACACATGGGTAGGTAATTATGGAGTCATAGCCTATTTGAGTTTTTAAGCCACTTAAATAAGAGGGTTGGATAATTCATAAGTCCAATCCAAGTTATTCATAGATTATGATCCATCAAATAGGGGTGGGTGATGATGGAGTTACAGCCATCTTGATTTCTTGATCAACCCACACATGGGGATTGGGTAGCCATCATCCCAATCTAATATATTCATTATTTGATCACCATCTACACACATACACTAAGATTTCAATAGGTTTTTACATCAGTTCATGTACCCAGTGAGGTGTATTATTTAATTTTATATCTATCACATCTCTTTACTCAATTTTATCTTTGATTTTGATATTTATTAAGGGATGATTTATAAATTTTTCATTTTAAGACACGTAATGGAGCACAGTTCATATATTCAAACTGAAATTCACATGCTTCACCTCATAAGTAAGTCCAAGTATGTTTATCTTTGCTTTATCCTAGTCATTTCACTTTGCTACATTTCTAGAATAAATGGGGGAATATGGTCATTTAAAATGGCATTTAATGCAATGAGTGTCACTTGAGAATACCTTATCCTTAGCTGAGACCTAGACCTATATTAGGGCCCTTTTTGATCCTTTTCTAACTTGTATGTGAATCTATCCCATGCCCAGATATACTAAGATGCATATTGAGCCATCACGTAGGCATCCCAAATCCTTTTTCACATGTGTTAGCCTTTGGTCTATAGTGTAGTATACTATTGGCAAAGGGGGAAGTGTTAATAACCTTTAACTTTTTTATCTTCTAATGCATATATTACCAACCCCCTCTTAGGGTCATCCTAAACTCGTTTCATGTATATACAAGTATCATAACACTATATAAATACCACTCTCATTCATTTATCCCCTAGATGGTAATTCTCATGAACAAGATTAGAAAGAGTTGTATGATTAAGGTTATTAATCCCTATTTACCCTTAATTCTAAATAAATCCATTTATAACATCCCAAAGCTAAATTTTACTTAGATTTATAGTTTAAATTCACACTCAAATCATTCAAATTAAAACTCATACTCATGCATACTAACATCACTCTCACTTGCACCAACACTTAGATTGGGAGGACTAACTTTGGTCTTGATCCCTTTTCAAGGTATTCATATGTAGGAAATGCTTAACACATGGGTGTTGAGGTCACATCTAACATACCCTACTAACACCACTCTTCTTAATATTGTGTTCATTAAAACCCTAATAAGTATGGAGGCTTAGTGTACCATAGTGAAATTAATCAAAATGAAGAACAAATAACAATACAAGTCTTAGTTACATAGGTATATGCTTCCTATAATAGAGTGAAGGTCTACACAAAATTTCACTACTTCATCTACACATGGTCAATAATATAGCAGAGAAGGTTAATAGCATAGTGCACTATTTGCAAAGAGAGTCATCCTACTGCCACTCTATCCTACTTCTACATTGTTTTATATCTTACCACTTGTATATTTAAATCATATTTTCCAACTAAGTACACCATTTTCAATTCATTTATATTTATGGGCTAAGTAAATAAATCAATTATTGTATAAATTAGTGGTTATTGATACTTTAGTATTTCATTCCCTGATTTACATACTCATCTCTTTTATCTACTTAGGTTTTTATATTAATTCACAAAATAATTAAATTAAAGGTTAAAATTACATTTTGCATACTTAAACCAAGGTTAAATAGCATAAATAGAATATAGGCTTCCATTCACCATTACATACATACACATTAGTGGGAGAACCATATATGAGTTTTATCCCTCTTCAGAGAAGTGGGAATGTAGTGTAATGTTTGGTTGATCAATGGTGATTAACCAAGGTCAATACAACTCAATCCATGTTTCCTTATTCCTCGCCCCTTATTTGACGTCTCAAGTGTTTGTGTAAGAAACTAGGGTTAAATATTTTAGGTGCATGTGTGCATGTTGAAGCAATTGATAAGGCATAAAAGGGCATTGCTGACCTATGTGAAACTTCACAAAATAAACCATAATCTTTCACCAATAGGATCATAAGTATTTTTTATAGGTCTACATCAATAATTAATCATGTCTAAAAATAGATGATACCAACCATAATAGAGGAAATATTTAATTTCACAAATAATCAGATTACAATCCATTTTATACATCATCAATACAAAGAACATGCTTTTGCATAATATAAAAGTGTGATAAATAAAAAAAAATTATGTCTATCCCTTTTTACTTGATTATTGAGATATTTGAATTTTCATGTTTGATTCATAGTTGTAAATGTGTATCTTATGTATATTCCATTAATCTATAGTTAGAATTGTATTCTATTAGTTTCTATCTAATTGAAGTGTTGTTATTTTATTAATCTAATTTTAGACAAAACACATTGGTGAACCCTACATTTTATTTGAGCATTGCTTATAAATTTTTGTCTTATTGTTTCAAATAAATTATAGTGTATCTAAAAATAAAATAACTTTTTTTTACCTTAGATTCAACATATAACACTAAAATAAATTTCATTGTGACTTGGATATAATATCTAACACTAAAATTACTTTATTTTGACCTCATATTTTATATATAACACTAAACCTACTTTCTTTTAACTTGGGATTTCAATGGAATTTACTAATCTACATACATATAAATTATCCTTAAGGTTTCCTCCTTCCAAGTTTTTATCTATTTATGTGGAATTTTGTTTTGGGAATAGGTCTTATCCTCATCTTTCTTACTATCATTGGCTTTGGTAAATTCACCATCTCTACCTCCATTAAAGACCATAACAGTTCCCATGCTTTAGATTTTCTATTTTCTTGTAATATTATACCCTATGATTATTATAATAAATGTACTAATGATGATAATTATATGATTAATAATGATAATGGTGTATGTGAATAATATGAATGTTAAGGTAATGATTATGATTATTATGAAGAAGCCTATAGTGAGGAAGAGGATGAATATAATACTTTTAAAATAGAGGATCCTAGATCCCTAATTTTTGTTTAGATTATCACCTTAATCATACATTAAAATAAGAGAAACATAATAATAATGCACATATTCCCATTCCTCATAAGTTTCATGAGCTACAATTTAAATTATCTTTATTTGATATTATACCTCACTTATATTTATAATTTGCCATTGCACTTCATCGTATTAAGTGCTATAAGATACAAAAGCATAATAAAACTGAATAGTACATAAATAAAATCTATGATAACATTAATATTATATTTATAAATACTTACCATGATATATACATTGTAAATGATAAAAAATTAGAATGTGATACTCCTTTTCTCTCTCTACACAATGAAAATGATCCACAAGTAGAATGTGATTTTCCTTTTCTCTCTCTATATAGTAAAATTGAAATGATACAAAATTATAATGTAATTCTCATTTTCTCTTTATGTAATGTAAATGGTACAAAAGTATAATGTGATTATATTTTTATCTCTTTAAAAACACAAATAGATAAACATGAACATTATATTCCCTTATCTCTATCTAAAAAAATAATGTAATACTTGAATTGTATATGAATTTTTTACTGATATTCAAAATGATGCAATTTATATTACCTCTTTACAAAATTCATGAGAAACAAATGATATCATAGATGTTTCCAAATGGAATAATGATGTTGACTTATAATGTGATCCTAGGAAATGTAATGATATTAGTGATGATACCAACATACCTAGGTTTTGCATATAGGGTAATTTACAACCTATGAGTACACATTTCCAAACTACTACTATTCCTACTAGCCATATTGTGTCCATGATGCATGTTATAGGAGACCTTCAAAAGTAGGTATTGACTCTTAATTTATAATTTTAATCATTTCATATTAATATTAAAGATAATATCAGTAAATATCAACCTCTTAGATGAATAATATTCAAATATCAATACCCAAAATAGTTTATCATGCATGTGCTTCCCTTATTTTATGGTCAAGGAGATAATAACTAACCATTTAACACAATGCATACAATCTTTTGGCTGCTAGGACAATGTATAATGCATATTATTAAAATATTTACAAATGATTATAACATGAGATGTTTGGGTTGATTCTATAATATTATTAATATTTATTTACCTACCTTTAAAATATTAAAATACATATTCTTATCATATTATCACAAGCATGGAATTCCTAAATTCACAATGGAATATTTATAAGGATTAAAGTAAGGTCATGATGAGTCTATTGGAGATTATATTATTATATTTAAGAATGTTTTACACAAAATTTATAAATATAATTTATAATTAGCAAGGGTATTATTTCTCCACTTAGAGAAAGAGCATTGTATAATCTTTACACTTACTTTGAAAAATTATATATGGATGTGCACCACTACACATGTGGTCTAGATGGTAATAGTAAAATTTGAATAAGACCACCTTCACCAAAAAAATAAATTACCACTCAAAATTTTGAATCCAATTCATCTTATCTATTAAAAAAGTATGATCAAAGACTCTTATAATGGGAAATAATTGATAAAAGAGGTTTTTCTAGAAAGATTAATAAGAAAACACATGTTATTTATCCTAAGTAAAAGTTCATAACAAGGAACAATCATTAAAATTTTTAAATGAAGGATAATAATTAGTTTACATAGTGTTACCTAAAATAAAGGTATCTACTTATACTAAGAGGTAACCACTTAGGTTTTATATCTTTAGAGATCAACCACATGATATCTTACATGCATTACTATATAAGTAGATGATTAATCTTCTTGTGAATTACTATCATCCACCTCATAGGTTTGAGAAAATAAATTATCAACCATTTTCCACTTACCATGCTATTAATGGACATCATGATAATGCTTGTTATTTTTTATGACAAAATTTTACATAACTTGCTAATAGATTAGTTATTAGTTTTGATCAAAGGACAACAAGGTCTTCCTCTCCCACTTCTTCTAATATTTATTCTAATAATATTGAGATATCCCAAGACATTCCTACCAAGGAAAAAATGGTATATTAGCCTTTGCATAAATAAAACTCTAGAATAATCCTTCTTCTACATCACATTATACCATGAATGAATTATCCTAATATATTCCCATTAAGGAGCCAATTATAATTTGATCTCTCGATAGAGGTGATATTAAAAAATGCATTCTTATATAATATAAGGAATAATGTGATACAAGTTTATCTATTTCCTCTCCAAAACAAATATGGAATAAAAAATTAAATCAAGTATATATGGAACAAATAAAAGTGAAAGTTAATAGATTATTAGAGTATAAATAATAAAAACTATTTCAAATTTTTCAAAAACATATTTTCCAACTAGATTATAGTAATTTTATTTTTCCAAACAATTGGGGAAACCAATTTTGAATAGCATTATCACATAAGCAATACTAACAATCATGAATGTTAATATATAAAGAACATTATTTTTATGATATTCCATTAAAAATAATTAAATTACGAACCTAATAATTAATAAATTGGAATATGTAACATAATCATTCAAATAAGACAAACACATGTTCTAAGACCTTGGATATATAGACACACACATGCACGCGCACACACACACACACACACACACACACACACACACACACACACACACACACACACACACACACACACACACACACACACACACATCCACACATGCACGCGCATGCACGTGCGCACGCACACGCATGCACACACACACACACACACACACACACACACACACACACACACACACACACACACACACACACACACACACACACACACACACACACACACACACACACACACACACACACACACACACACACACACACACACACACACACACACACACACACACACACACACACACACACACACACACACACACACCACCCACCGCACGCACGCACACACACACACACACTTAATTTTATACAAGATATTTTCAAATTTATATATAAATTTTACTTATATTATAAAACATTTCAATCAATGATGAGATCACCCTTATCATCTGAACTATCACTAATCTCTAGGTTGGTAGCCTATGATGTCAAATATCTATCTAGTCCTATTTTTATCTATGTTTGATACCTTAACTTTTACTATTTGATACACATTTAAGGAAATATTATTTGAACCACAACATGTGTATGAATGGTATATAAAGTATAAAATCAATTAAAAAATCCCTCAATAAATTAGAACCATGAGTAGGTATAGGTCATCTGTCAAGCTTTGCCTAAAAATCATCTCAATCTCTAGCAAATATCATATATGCAATGGTAGTCATG
This sequence comes from Torreya grandis, assembly GCA_037957365.1. Taxonomy (NCBI): domain Eukaryota; kingdom Viridiplantae; phylum Streptophyta; class Pinopsida; order Cupressales; family Taxaceae; genus Torreya; species Torreya grandis. The sequence goes on from JARHVA010000132.1 coordinate 730,156, forward strand.
GAAAAAGGATCAAACAATTGTGCATACTTTCTATATATATGGTCAACCTAATTGACTAATTCACCATCAAATATGTCATAACTCACATTCTATGTCAAAGTACAGATGGCCCCATCTAACATAATAGACCAATATGCATCAACTAAAATATAGATTAAATTATTACACTGGTAACCAAATATATAAATATCAATAATCAACTAAATAAGAATGAAAACACTCATGAAATTACTCATGATATGATATAATAATAAAAATAGTTATGGTGATAATGGCATCTAAATTGAAAGGTTATGGTTTAGGCTAAGGATAAGGCATATGTTATGGTACATGTAGGTTTCATGTTCCATTTACATCTCCCCACCATCACCACCATCACCATCTCCTCCATATCCATCCCCTCCACCATGTGTAAGGGAAACAAAACTAGGATCACTACCACAACTAAAAATAATATATTCCATTGGGATATACTCCACCATTATATGTATGTTTTATTGCACCTTGTATCATCACATATTACTAATGTAACCATTGGATCCCACTCCCTCATGTGTCAAGGAGCCAATATATCACCTATCAATCTTAGCCTCACCCCAAGTCTAGTAATATCTCTAGTAATTCACATCCATTGGTAAGATATAGGGGGCACATCCTAGATCAATCTAAACTACTAGGTAACATGCAAGTACTAAAACCTCTCAACAATGCCAAGAAATAGATATTGTATCCACTTAATAATTTGTATGTTACCAAGCTCTATAGCATCATCCAACCATATTTCAAATCTCATATATGGCCACCACCAAATCATAGTCAAAGTCAATATATATTATAACCCTATCCTCTATGGTTCTTAATGCCCTCCATCATGGAAAATCCCAATGAGATTATAATACATTAGGATGATCCCAATCTCCATATAGATTTATAAACATACATGTAATAATGTGGTTACTCCAAGACCACTAACATAAACCTCTAGAGTAAATTTATATAAATATAGATATAAGTGGGCTAACATATTATGCCCCAAATAATACTTGATATGGATATCCTCAATATAACATACAATATCATACATGTGATATAATATCATAATGTATCTTCCATCCATTGTTATAAATGATGCAATCACACTACATATAAACATTCATAGTTGTAGAATGTCTAATCACACAATTAGATCAAGTAATGTAGCACCACCCTAATATGTGTCTTGTTTATGACCCATCATATACCTATGGTCCAATTAAATATATTATGAACCCTCCATCTCCACCATAAAAACCCTCTATGTAACAATAAAAAACCTTAGGATGCACCATACATCCTCTAATGTGATTATAATGTCATCCATCTATAATAAATAAATATAGGTATTGGGATTCCATTTCTCAGCCAATGCTCTCATCAAGTGCATGCTATAAGTAACTTGGCCCAATCATTTAACATGTGCCAAACTAGCCTCCTATAGTACATTCTAATTGATATAATCTAACCAAGATCCAATAATTTAATCTTATGTCATCCACCTCAGAACTCTCACACATATAAATCATGTTAAAAATAAGATAAATAAATAAAATAATAATATTTTTAGATCAAAATAAATGTAAAATACACAAATAAATATTCTTAACAAGAGTTAAAAACAAATAGGACAAACTGACTTAAAATTTTGTAACTATTGAACATTATCATTGCATTTATAACAATATCATCAATGTCAAGTTATATCATAATAAACTTGATGATATCAACCCAAAAAATTAGGATGATTGACTCTAAATTTTGGACTCTAAAAAAATGCCAAAAATGTAACAATTTATAGAAACTAAAAATTCATTAAAATTTACTAGGAATAACAAAGGTATCTATCCAAAATGAATAAATTTGATACATACCAACTCATCTATTATTTTTTCCTATAAGGCATTCTTCACACACTTGAACCAAAGTGTAAATGCATCTCCCTAGCTATGCATGTTGGAAACTTATAGCTCAATTCACACAATGAAGTAATGAAAAATCAATTATTAATAAAAATTCAATCCTACTATTTATATGGGTTGACTTTTTATAGTATTATTTACTATACCTATTGTACAACTGAATCAATTATTGATTAAAAAAACATTTTAAAGTGATATCTTTAGTAGCATTCATAAAAATGTGCCTCATAAATTGCATTGGGACATATGTGACATGTTATCCTACATTGTAACACTACTTAGTCACAATACCATCTTTAAAAAATGGTTAATTTTTATATGCTAATATAAATAGTAATATTTATATACAAACACTATTGCATTTGTAAATCATATTATCAATCTAATGCAACTATTTCCCATACTATCATCTATACTATCTTGTGAATAACATGATTTACATTGATACACAATTAAAATCTATTACTAGATATCTAATAATCATAATTGATCACACTTATGTAAAATCACTACATATTTTGATATGATTGATTCAATAATCTTATATATCACCTCAAAAAGGGGCATACATGGGTAAAATCATAAGAATGTTACTTTTATGAATATGACATGATTAAAATATTAGATAATTCATTATGACATAATTCAGTCTCAAAAATTTTTAGATATTAAAGATGAATTAAATACATTAAAAATGGGTGCATATTATGGGGGAATATGATATACTTATGTACCCACCTTACAAGATAAATATTACAGATGATACATATTATAGTTTATCATATTTAAAATGGTTCAAAATTATTAGATTGTGTTTAAATATAGACAGATTGCTACAATATTTTAAGGCATGAACCATGCATATGCACTCACTTTAAATTTAAAATTTACATCTACATATAGTTAAAATTGATCTATTTAGCATAATGATTCATAACATGCCATATAAGTGAAAGTTATTCAAGGTGTATGATACAAATTCATGCACATATTACACTATCTTAGATTTAGGGGGCATGATATGGATCCATTCCATTCTTTCATTACTACTTGTTATCTGAGGTCATGTTAGGGGCATGGATGTTATCCATTCTCTTTTGATCATGCATATAGGAACTAAGTAACAAAGTGACAATTTAATCTAAAATCCATCTATAGTGGTTAACTCAGTTAAATGCATAATGTTTATTGGAGGTTTAATTCTATTTACCATTATAGCCTATGAATATATTATATATTCTAACCCATTTCTCTATTGGGTTTATAAATACCAATAGAATAAATTGAGTTTTTTTCATTCCTCAAATGTTTCTATTTACATACATGTTAACTTCAAATTGGGGATTAATAACCCTCAATTTTCCATGGTGTGACAAAAGAACAAATCTCTCCAATAACATGGTTAATTGATTATCATAATTAATATTTGTTTACATCAATGCTACTCATTATCACATTTACCACTTGAAATCTTACCCATTTCCCTGGATAGGAAATGAATAGACACTATGAGTTCCCTCTTTTTCTCCATGATAACTAGGTCAATCTTTGACCCTTAGCATTTTTATCTTTCCATAGGAAGCACATAATCTAGAAGGGTCCCATTACATAAATATAGGTGTAGTTGTTCCTTGAATAGTATTTTCAATATTTCATATATGATTATACCTTTTGTTTCATTTATATAGTAATTTATCTGATTAAATACATATTTTTTAGGAATATTATGGATCACTAAGATGAATGAGAATCCCACATCATGATCATCTATATAAGTTTGAATTTTATTTTTCCATTTTATCTAATATTTTCAATTTCCCTAAAATGATATATAAATGGGGGGTGAACAAATTTATACACCCAAAATTTTCATAAGCCTTATATTACAATGTATTTTAGCCACTTTGTATATATGGATCTCTATCTAAGAAATAAGTACTTAGTGGTGCGTGTCCTTTGTGTTTTATCTTTTATTTATTTATTTATTTATTTTATATGAATTTTTGGTTACCTTTTCCCATCCATGTCTCTTAGGTCATGTTTCAAAAATATATATCTCTAACCTCCCTTTATCCTTTTGAGATTTTTCTTATCCAAAGTTAGTTTTGATCATTGTGATCAAGATTGACCATCAATCTTGACCCTTGATCTTTTAAATTATTTCTTTTCACACATTTATTTTTATATATGTTGTTTTAGTCATTATTTATTTTTGAATATGTTTTAAATCTCTAATAGTTCTTTAATTCAAATTCAAAAATATTCCTATATATACATAGTTGCTAGGAGATTTTGGGATAAGCATTCTTACATTGAAAGGGATATACAAAATTAAATATTTCTTATGTTGAATCATGTTAGGTAAATTTAAATTATTTAAGATTAAAATTTCATATTTCATGTTTTTTTCAAGGGTAAATATGAGAAAGATACCCTATCATTACATTCACCATTATACACATACACATTAGCAGGTAAATTGCATTTGAGTTGAAAATGTAATGTAGTGATAGGTTGATAAATGGGGATTAACCAAGGCCCATCCAACTCAATTGATTTCATTTGATCCCCCTTTTGTGTCTCAATTTTTTGTGTAGGTAACTAATGTTGGATATTTTAATTGCATTTACTCATGCTAAAGGGACTAAAAATAAAAAAAGGATATTGTTCACATAGATGAAAAATCTTAAAATAAATCATAATATTACACCTATAGAGTAAAAAGAGACTACTACATGTCTAGATTGATAATCTATCTTGACAATAGTCAATTTCATAAATGATAAAAATATATTCCATTTTATACATCATCAATAGATATAATAGACCTATGTGGAACATATAAGTGTGAAAAATAACTTGTGTTTATCTTTAATGCTTTGTGTTTATTTATTATATTCTAATTTGCATATTTTAATCATAATTGTACATTTGTATTTTTTTTATATTTCTTTAATCTATAGTTATTTTTTTATTCTATTAGTTTATATCTAATTTAAGGGTTATTATTTTATTAATCTAATTTTAAATAAAACATGAAGGTAGTTATGATTTTTTGTTTTTATTTTGACTATATCATCTATATTGATACAATTGGTTTGGTCTAAATACTTATGAATTATATGTACTGGATTAATGCAATTATTATTAGTTGGGTGTATCTAAATTATATCCTAAATGATACAATTGTAATTTTTTAGGTGGTTGATAAAGTTGTAATTTTATATGTTTTGATGTAGTTGTAATTTTGTATGTTTTAATGCAGTTAAATTATTTTACCTGGGTGATGTTATGGCTGATATAGTTATCTGAGTGAGTTTGAATTGATCTAAGCTAATAAAATTTCATTTGGATAAAAAAATTTGAACTATATTAGCCTTACTGATACAATCATATTTTATGAGATTTCAAAAATTGGTTTTATAGGGTGGTTTTGGATATAATATAAGATTTTATAAATGACCCAAATGGGGTTTTCTAAGAAAGGAATGAAGCATGGATGATATATTGTATAAAAGTGAAGACTTTAAGTTTGGTATTGGAATGGATCATAAAGATCGGCCTCAAATATGATAGGATATTATTACACATATTAATCAAATATGGAAAGATACTCTTCAGGATCTTAAACCATTTTATAGGTGTCAAAAACTAGAAGATCATCTAGGGGATTTTCAACCATGGTATAAATGGAAATATCATCTATGGGGTATTTGCCTATGGTATAAATGAGAAGATCATATGTGGGACATTTGACCATAGTATAAGTGTCAAGATCTATGGGAATGATATCAAGATTTCCATCCATAGTAAGGATTAGGTGACGGTATAATTTATATTTTTGATGAAGTGATTTTATTAATTTGTTGGAACCAAATAGGATTACATGATTTAAATTGAAAATAATTTAAAAATTTACATCTAAATGATGGTGAAAAGATAGTAAAATAAGAATGTGAAAATAACCCAACATAGTGATTGGCTAAGATTCAAGTTGGGTTCACTATAATATATGTGGGGTTAATATGGTTAACAATATAAATATTCTCCAACATATAAAAATGGAGAATACCATACTAGATCCAACATACATACAATATGCCATGTCACAATGTAGTGTGGGGTTGTAAATAAGAGATATTTTTAAGAAGGGTATTAAGGATATAATTAGGCATTCTATGCAAGGAAGTGACAAACAAAGAATCACCTAGATTTAAGATGTAAAATGGTTAAAATAAATAAATAAAAGTTTCATTGTATAGTAACAAAGAGGTATCTAAAATGAAGGAACAGAATCAAATGGAAAGAGAGGATCACTTTGAAGAAGGTGGGAACAATCCTAATCAGAATACAGAAGAGTGGAGTGATAAAAGTCAGAATGATGGAAGAAACACACCTACGAGATGGGTTAATTACAAAGCAGAGGCTATCCTCCAACTCGATTCATGGATGTTTAAGGAGATAATGGATCTCAAAAGGAAAATGGAAATTATGGAAGACAACTAGAAAGTAGTTTGGAACAAAATCAATAACATGGAAAAATAGATGAGAGACATCCCCATCAAGATCAAAGACTATGAGAATAACCTAAGGGAACTCATCAAGGAGAGCAGAATGAAAATGGAGGAAGTTACATCTAACATATGTGCTGTAGTTGTTAATATTGGAAAAAGAGCTAATGAGGAGATCAAATCCTTGGAGGGGCCTAGCAAAAGGATGAGATAGAGCTCAAGAAAGAAATCTATGCAAGAGGGAGCCATGTCGACAGCTACTACCATTCAAGATACTACTATGAAAGGTAAAGAAGCAGTGAAAATGATTTTGGAATTGGAATAATAGTCTGGTTCTTCTAGTTGGTTGTGTTATCTGGTCTTGTTTCCTAGTTTTTTGTAATCTTTTATCTATGGTGTAGCCAGGTCTATTTAAAACTTGGGTTTTGACTTGTGGTCTTTCTGGTGGTTTCAGGTCCATATAAAACCTATTCTTGCTACTTCTCTATAGTAGTTTTTTAGGTTTTGCCTGTGGTCGTTTATGCTTCATCTTTCTTTCCTTGTATCAGGGTTTTAGGGTCCCTTCAAAACCTATTTTTACCATAATCTAAAACAAAGAGGTATCTAAAATAATGACTGTAACAAAAATGTATCAAACTAGGGATTATAAATCATGAAAATATGACACATACTAATAGGAATATACTAATATATAGAAGATAAAAAATACCAATATACTACATACATACATAAAAATATATCTAAAAAATTAAATAAATAAAGATTATAGGGATAGGAATACTCACCTTGGGTTGACATTTTAGTGCATCAGTCTCCCCCTTGGGTCAAGTGACACATTGCGAGAGATTTTTTAGGTGAATATCAAGATGTAAGTAATAATAACTAGGTATCCTAATTTTGGGACTCTAAATACAAGGTGTACATTTATTTTAAAACTTATGTTTTTTTTACCTCCAAGAACCTTGTATAAAACTATACATCCAAGTGTAACCTCTTTAACCTAAATTCCTCTTCTTTTAATAAGGGTGGATTTATGTGCATGAGAAAATTCAATCAAAGTTATCTATTATTAAAATATATATTTATTAACCTTATATATATATATATATATATATATATATATATATATATATATATATATATATATATTATAAACCCCAAATTAATCTATCTCAAAATTTGATGGACTCAGTCTAGCTAAGTTAGTAGAAATGAAAAGAAGCAAAATATAGTTTTCCATTAGCTCAATCAATTTTGTACAAGAAGAGACAATAGAGATAAGAATTATTTTTTAGGTCCAATATATTAAATAAAAATATGGAACACTATATAAATAACTCATCGAGTTAAATTTATTAGGATGATATTTGAAAATTCACTTAGTAGGGTTGAGTTAATAAGAAAAAGTCATGTGATAAGGAAGAAGAGGGGGAAAAGAGAGGAAAGGGAAAAATAGAGGCTATATTAAGAAAATTTAATGATAATGAATATAGGTATATAGGAGATGGTCTTGAGGGAGTATCTCACAAAGTACCAAGAGCCCCCAGATCTTGATGCAATCCTTAGGGAATGTACTTAGGTAGATTTATGTGCTAACGAGTCCTAAAATATAAATTAACAGTAAGTGAAAAATATGATGTGTATATAAATTTCTCCTCAAGAATTGAAAATTATTTGTGTCCAAATTTTATGTGGATCAATTCATTTCTAAATTATAATTTTGATCTCCTACATACTAACATCTCATGGTTTATGCTCAAGCTCACAATATCTTTTTGAATTTTCATATTATTTTATCACTTATTTCATAGAAGTATCCTTTGAACACACATTTTTAAACTACATGCTCAAATTTTTCACTTATGACACATGCAATAAAAATTATTTTTATTTTTATATACCTATGCACTACCATAGACCCATGCAGACTATGATTATTACTTATCTCTCTCTCTCTCTCTCTCTCTCTCTCTCTCTCTCTCTCTCTCTCACACACACACACACACACACACACACACACACTCAACATTCACTTGTCAGGGTTTCTCTACCATATAGTTTTCTAACTGGTCTTATCCAAATCTATGACTCATCATGGAATCATATAGAATAATTACACACCTAGTATTCTAACTATGCACCTAAAATAATTCTAACTATCACTTGGATAGAAGCTGAACTGATACCCTTTTATAAATATCATCAAATATAACTACTTCTCATCATTTTTATATACATGCATGTATATATGTATATAGTAACCATACATCCCATAAGAGCATAAATATGATATAATACACACACAAACCATAAATTATTATTTTAGCATGCCTTTGGTATCTAGGCATTCAAACACATGTAGTTTTGCATTATTTCAATTAGTCTAGGAATGCCAACAAGAATGTTTATCCATTTCGATCATATAAACTATATTTTTTAGTCTTAATAATTTTATTAGCACATTTTTACATATATTATATTCATATTGAATATAATTTTCATTTATACATATCAAAATTCCCCATATGATTGTGTGATTGGTTTTTTGTTTGTTATATTGCCTTATGTGAACTCTTAAAATTTGTAACTTTCTACGAAGTGAAACATTATTCCTCACATTATATCCTAGGCCCCATGGTATAGATCAAGCTATCATAATATTCCAAACATATAAATTCAAGTTAATATTAGATGGATTTAATTCTTCACCATCAATAAATAACAAACATATTACACTGACATGTGGTAGAGAATTTCATATTACTTTTTATTAAGTTTGATATGAATTTAGAATTTCTTCTATTACTAAAAATGTTCTACTTTATATTTATTTAGTATTATGTTATTGATACATAATTAACACTTATAAAATGGTGTCTCCAAGGGGTTTTGTATTATACTTTTCTATTGAAGACAACTATTATGATGCTTTTGGTTGGTTGTGCTTTGGTAATGGTGTGGTTGTGGCTCAAAATTTATTTCAATACACTTTTAGTATTATGATTATTTATTATATTATTGATACTTATGAAATACTAATGAAAGGGTGCCTTTAATAAATTTCAACCTATAATCTAATCTTAGAGACAAACCTTATACTTTTTAATCGATAAAAGGGGTTGTGAGGTCCCATAAACTTTTCACTAATAAAATAAGTCTTACAAAAAGAACTAGTTTTCCAAACTATAAGAATCAATGTTTAGGAAAATTATCACAAAATAAACATATAAAATAAATAAAATCTACTTAACAACTTACAAATTTACAAAAAAATCTAATGATGATAACATTCTTGAAAATTAAAACATAGTCATTTGTCCAAAGGAGAGTGTTTGAGAATATAATATATAAAAATCCTAATACAAACTTCCTTCTATAGACTAAGAAGACCAAATTTACTAGTTATAGAACTAAATATTCATCCAAAAGAAAAATGGGTCTTACGTAGTAGATAATAAAAATTTACAAATGATATGGTGAAGTATCTTTAAATGTCATCGATAAAAAACCGCAAGGAGATCCATCCCTATCCAAATTTAAACTAAATCTTATCGCATTTCCAAAAAAGTGACATAAATTACCATAGAACCTATTTTTAAAGATACATAAGCTAAATTACCTCAACAAATAATATTAACAAACACCCCACATAATGTAGGAAGATGTCAAACTAGAGACAAAGCTTCTAACTTATAAAATCTCTATCATAGCATATAAAAGTTGAAAGGCATACAATTCCCACTAACATAGCTTCAAAACAACCTCAACCATAGAATAAAGATATAGAAGGGGATAATCTATTTCAACTACCACAAATTTAAATAATTAGAATGTAGAATTTCTAGAAGACCTAGCTAGTGACTTGAATCACTACTAAAAAGTGAATAGAAATGATTTTGATCAAAAATTTCATTTCCTAGTAAATCAATTGCCTTATTTCTCTCTCAAAAACAATGTTGAAACAAGAAGGGTCTATAAACTAGTTAGATATTACACATTGAGCCTCACCAACATAAATAATTTTAACCTCCCAACATAACATGATTGAAATAATATCATTCTAAGATTTTTGTGTTAAAATTAAGATATACATTATTGAAATTGAAATTAAAACTTATTGTACCAAATGGAGGGAGACATAAGACAACACAAAGTACATAGAACACAAAACATGATTTAAAAAGCCTAATGTGGTAAAAAATATAGTGGTTGAGTCAATTGAACTCCCCTTCCCATTATGTAATTCTAAACATGTACAAGTTACTTCCATTTCATTTCCTTCATAGATAGATATTTCATTACTACACTATCTAAAACTCTCATATAAATGATTTGAAATCTTATAACACTACACTAAATAGTTATAGCATTAAAAAACCACTATATCTTGGATAAAAATGAGATACATGAAAAATGACCCAAACTTTCAATCTCACAATATCGATATAAATTCAAGACTATTCACTACTTCGTTGTTGTCTTTTTCATTACATAAGGTCATATTTATTCTCTCTCACTTGGTAAATTTCTAAAGAAATCAAATGAAATATTGTGATCAAGTGGAAAAATTTTAAATAATTCCAATTCCCATGTTTTTTAGTGTAGAAAATATCACAATATTCATACCAAAGGTTACAAAATTGTCAAGTCAGTTACACAATTGTTGTGGTAGTTTGCACAACCACCACCTACTTTCAATGGTTACACAACCATGAGGTGGTTATGTAATTTCCACATGCACATAGTAATGGTTCCATCATCTATGATAAACCCCCTAGTTTTAGGAGTTCAAATTTATTAACTTCACCATTCAAAATATGTTTGGATCATCTTCACATTAAATCTTGCATTGTAACTTATCTAAACTATTGTTTTAACATTGAGTGTCTTAATTAGTATCTTACAAACATGAATTACATAGTTTTGAATAGTGGAAGCATATTTCAAACATAAATAGTACATTGAGATATAAATATGGATTATGCCTTCCCAATTTGAGGATTTTGGTCCCCAAAATATATAGGAGCTCATAGTTTTAGGATTATTTGTCCTCATTTGTTTGCCCTCTCTTAAAGGTATATCTTATTAACTACAACAATCACCTTTTCATTCCCCTTATATAGATGATTTCCTTCCATAAAATAAGTCTAAGGACTAAAAATAGATAGAGTTAACCTAAGTAGTAACATTTTCCCTTATTTAGTATATATGCCTTACAAGGTATTGCACCAATTTATCCCCTAAATTCTAAAAAGTTAAAAGACATCTTGTCACTAGCATTTAAAAAAATTTACCTTGAGTTGTACTTCCCAAAGAGATTTGATATTTACCTTAATAATATTGAGTAATTTATCTCTTCCATTCATTGACCTATCAATACCAATTCACCCTTCTCATAAAGACAACATATGTGCATATATGTATTTGATACATAATACTATGCCTAAAACATCCATTGATACTAATCTAAAATAATATTGTTAATGAAATTTTTATTTATTACAAACTTAACATTACATTGCTTAAAAATATTTATCTCTACTCCTTGTTTTACCCATCCTATTTTAGAAGGATTAAGACACTACCAAAAAATATGTATTTCCTCTTCATATCAAATAGGATAGACTTTTTACTTAATCATAATTTTAAACTCATCCCACTTAGTAATAGGTGGTATATTATTCATAAACCAATAATTAACATGACTCTTAAACAAATTTAATTAATTTTTAGATATCTTTCACCTTAAAAAGGATATTTTATAACATTTATCAATCTAATTTAAGATGAATTTTACCTTTAAGTGAGTTAGCCAACAATATAGCTTCTTTGCATTCACCTATCCTTCATATGACTAAATTTCAATATTTACCTCAGCCATGAATAGAGGTGGAGATTTTTTGGCATAGGGTTTTTCTTCCACTTTATCATGATTTTGAGAGTCCTCATTTTATTTCATCACCTCCACATAAACACTGAGATTATCCATGAAAATCCTCATGATAGACTCCAAAATATCAAGTTCTTCAAGGAAAGTGAAATACTACAAACATATCATTCCAACTTACAAATCCATTATTAATATAAATGGTCATCTCTTTCATAAAAATGTGCTATGATTCTAAATTCCTTCTTACAGTTACTTATGGATATGTCTTTTTTCAATGTAACTAAGTCACCTTCCCTGTTGGCACTTTTTTTATGAATACTAGGCATAACATTGTACACATGTCACACAATGAACCACAAACTAACAAAACATGTGGAAAGTGTTATAAATATTTTATATTCAAATGAAAAACTGATTTTATACCAATATTATCCATAAAATAGGAGTTTATTCCACACTAAGCTTCATCAATGTGGATCCTTTTAACCTCCTAACATAACTTGATTGATAAATTATTTATCTAAACTATTTTTCTTCTTAGAACAAAGATATAAAATGTTAAAATTTATAGTAAAACCTAATATACAAAATTTAGATAAATATATAAAAAAATTAATCACATGTAACACAAAATATGACAAGGAGTGAAATTTATTGGGGAAAAATCTATAATGTGAGTCCACAAAACTCCCCTTTCCATTATATAATTTTGAACATGTACAATTTATTTCCACTACTTACCCTTAATGGATATATATTTCATTACTAAACTATCTAAATAATTAAAATAATTTATTTTAACTCTTACAACACCTCACTAAAATTCTTTTCATTTAACAACCATTAACAACTAGGAGAATAATGAAATACATGAATAAAGACCCAAACTTTCAATTCCATAATGTAGATTCAACTCCTAGACCACTCACTTATTATTTGTTTTATTATTCATTCCAAAATATTATATTTATTCCTTCTCACCTATGACCTCACCAAATAACTCAAAAAAACCATTGTGAGGGAGTGGAAATGTTTAAACCATTCTCATGTTTTTGCCAGTGGCAAAACTATCATAATATACATATAGGTGTTTATAAAACCATTGGGGTGGTTACGTAATTAATAGGGTGGTTATGAACCCATTGGGGTATTTTTCACAACTAATAACTATAAATATTTATGTTTAGGTAACCATATAGGTGGTTATGTAATTATGACTTGCACAAACTAGTAGTTTTGGCATTTATGATAAACCCCTTAGTTTTACAAGTAATAAACTACTGAATTCACCATATAAATATGTTTGCATCATATTAATACTAAATATACCACTAAAAATCATATAAATTATTATTTTAAAATGATTTTTCTTATAATATTGTCTTAAAAACATGAATTACATAAATTTGGAATAGTGGAAACATGTATCAAACATAGCTAGTACATTGGGATCCAAATTTGGATCAAAGATTGAATAACATTACCCTGCCAGCTCTTTTGAACCACATAGGATGTTATTCAATTTTAAATTTGGAATAATTCCTTTAAAATTAGTACTAATTATGACCATTTATTCACCTTAAATAGTTACATCCTAAAAACCATTTTTTTGTGCAAGATTGATTCCTTCCAATAATGTAATGGCCTCAACCTCATTAGTAGTAGCTTTAGGAATAAAAAATGTTTCCTCAACAATAATTCTAATTGAGTAAAATGGATTACACTTCTTACACCAGTTACCCATATATTACCTCATGATGAACTATAAAATTTAACTTAACAAACCTAAATTTTGGTGGAATCCATCAAGCATCTAGTTTATCCTTCTTTCCTATATTGAGATGGAGAACCATAAGTAAAATAATATTGGGCCGATTTTCAAAAAACAATATCCCTTTCACCTAACCTATTATTATTAATCTTCATAGAGAGAGAGACATTACCAAAAATATATTTCTTAATCTTATCCCAATATCTTTCCAACTTAATGACTTTATCTTTAAAAACTTGTTTTTTTCCTTTCAAACACCCCATATCATATTTTTATGAGAAACTCTCTATAGGCTGGAAATAATTTTAAATCAAGGACATCAATAAAAGAATATATATTTTTAATAGTTATTGAAAAAAACCAAAGGTTGACCCAACCTATAGAAAAAGAAAGATCACACTTTCCTAGCATAAGGGTAGTGAAGAGGGATATGATCCATCAATACCCTTTCTCATTTACACATTATTCAAATACAAAGAATAATATAATAAATCCTTTATAACCTATCCTTAGTGAGTATTCTTCCTAAATAAGTGATCCAAGAAAAATAATTATCTCTTGGAGTTTTAATCGTATTTCAAATCAAATAACTTGGCTAGGCATCTTCTGTAACTACTCTTGTAGCAACAAGATTGTATCTATATTTAAAATTATGGCTCCCTAGTTTTTTTTAATATCCATATTATAAAATCTTTAGTATTTTTCAAAAAAATAACCTTCATATTTAAAATATAGGATAACACATCTTTATACTCATTAGATAAATCTATATTGTCCAAACATTTCCATTATCTAACACTTTCTACTTAGCAATTTGAGTCTGTCTAGTAATTTCACACCTTAACACCCTAAATTATTTGAAAAATGTTTTTAATATATTTGAGATATATTCTTTAATACAATACCAATTTTCCATACTAATAATTTGACCAAAATTTTTATAACTCTTCATTCCTAATGTCCTATTGATGCTTCTAAATGTACCACAGGTGCTCTTTAGTGTTGATGAACACTTCTCATTTTAGGATTCAAAAATCCAAGGCATGAGTTGTAGTTTGTGATAATTCAGTGATGTATGTGGTGGAATAGAAGCACAATATGGGAACTATCTACAATATTTGTTTATCTTAGTGGTTGGGAGCCACCAGGGTCTAAATCTTTGGATCTTTATGAATTTGATGATTTCTAGACTAGTCTAAATGAATATTAACAATTATATTTAAACTAAAGTGAGTCTTGATAAAAAAATAAGAAAAGGGAAGCGTAGGGTATAAAGGAAATGTGATTTAAAATTCTCATCTCAAATATTATGACAAAATTCTAATTACTTTGAGAACACATGAACCAATTTATGATATAAAATAACATGAACTCATATTACATCACAAATCAATAAAAATTTAGAGGAAATATATAAATCATAAGTAAGAACCAAATTCTCTTTAAACATTTTTTACTATGGTCTAAATAGCCTAATCACATCTAAATACAAATCAAAATGAAATGAAGTATATTTGAGATTTTTATAGTTAATCCATCATTAACACAAATCAATAACCTTATGACAAAGAATGTGACTCAAAGTATAGAGAATCATTCAAACTTAAGATGATAACATGTAATTGAGAGATAACATTGGTATTTAACAAAAAATATATATAATATTCTTAGAATTCCTTAGTCATATTAAATGCTTTTGGTATAAAATTTCTCAAAATCTCTCTTACAAAATGGTAATCCTTACCTATTTATAGGAAACATAGGTTGTTCACTAGTTAACCTTCTCAAAATATCCACATGCAAGATAAGGAAAATTGTCCTTAATATAAATATTACAATGTATATGACCTACTACATCAAAATTGACAAAATGAAACCATATATGCTAATAGGTTAGCATATATTTGTTACAAAGGGATATTATTTTACAAATTTCATTACTAGTGGGCCCCTCGATTAGCCCTATTTGAGGAAGTCCTTCACCTTGATGTATTTCTCTTTGATTAACTCAAAATATACCATAGAATTCATTAGAAAATCTTCCTCTTGATCTACCAACATGTTGAAATCCTAGTTAGCCTTAGCCATGAGTTCCTTGATACATTGTGCTTCCATGATCTACTTCCCTAAAGTAAAGATGGTGTCAAGGATCTTCTAATTATCCTTATTGGAATGGCCTTGATGATCCTTAATGCTCTATATGTGAACCCCAGATATTTTCTTGAATTCTCCATCATTAATTAGGTCTATAATAGTGGTTTGAGAAGGGTTGTCCAATAGGCTCCCCAAAAGTTTCTCTATTCTGGTTACCAGGTGCTTGTCTTCCTTGATGAAGTTATTGAAATTACTATACTAGGTGATCAAATATTCTTTCTTATCCATCAAAACTACCATGAGAATATCTAAATGTCTAAGCTTGGTGATCTTCAAGTCTATGGCCTGCTTTGTCCTATGCACATTAATGAGTTCTATCATTTGAGCTTGATAATCTTACCATTGGGTGATTAAGGCTTGTGCCATCTCATCTTGATGGTTTAAATCACTTAATATAATCTTGATTTTATTTAAATTCTCTAATGTATCTAGCAAGGATTTATTTAGTACTTATAATATGTCCTTAAGAATTGATACTAGGACCTGAATCTCAAAATCTGACTTCTCTTTCTCCATGTTGAGGATCCTTTGCTTCATTCCTTGGATTTCAGCCAATGTCATTATTGATTGTGCCACCACTAAACTAGAGACATCCTCCTAATGGATGGGATGTTATCCTACTAGCTACCGTTGAATAGGATTTAAGCCCATAAAAGGTTCCACCTTTTGAAAGGTGAACTCTTTGGTGCCAATGGTGGCCTTCTTTATCACTATTCTCTCAAAACCTGATGTATCTGGATTGAAATGCACTATTATGTTAGACTCCTTGAATTATGAATGATTGATAACTTCTACATTTGAACTCCTAGAGGCCTCTGGGGTGCCAATCCCTTGACTCTCTTTGTTATGAAGGATTTGGATACCTCTCTCTACTTGTTTATTTACAATGTCCTAGATCCATGGCTTGACATTATCTTATACATCTATGATAACTCAAGTTAAGGATAATGATGGAAAGAGAGATGGTATTTTTTGTAATTTCCCATAAATAAACTAGTCAAGAATGGTTGGTCCATAAATAGGGTTCTCATCACTGAAGAGGTTAACTTCACTAGTAGGGTGAGTGAAGGTCAACCAAGGTTTATTTTTAGGTGTCAGGGCTACCAAGGCCAATTTTACTTGTCTCTTTCCTCCATCTAGTGGGGTCAAATCCTTGCTTGCTATATCAGAGGGATCTTCCTCCCTATCAAAACCATAGTATGTTGTAATGTCAACAAGGGAACCCTCCAATGTTTCTCCTACCTCTAGGGCAATCATGTCAATGATTTCCACTGGGGAAGGAGGCCTCTATGGGGATGCCTAGGGTTGAGGACCTTTTCCAAGTCTATGTTCTATCTTTAAATCCTCAACTACAACTTTACCCTTTCCTTTTATATCCTCAGGTTGTCTAACTTGGGGTTGTTTTGGCAATTCTACTTGTTGAGGCTATGTAGATTGTCCCCCAACAAGTAGTTCTTGATGAGAAGTCTTGGATGGTCCTAGAAATAAGTGATAATTTAAGGTATGAAATTGACATCTCTCTCCTGATGGAGTACTATTTATAACTAGCCTATGGTCCAATTTGATATTGTAGCCCTTGATCCTGGACAAGACCTCTTCAAAGTTCTTTTCCCTTGTATAAATACCATCTCCCATGCCTGGTTGATGTTTATATTCAATCTTTTGGACCTTTTTATCCTATATGTGGTTGGTCACTCTATTTTTAGGTTCCCACATCTTAAGGTCATCTAGCTGGAAATCAAAAGAATTTGTGGATCACCAAAATTTCTTGTTTCTTCGAATCCTTCATCACAATCTTGCCAATATCCAGTGGAAAGGGGTGAACCTGAACCTTCTTATTTTTCTTGCATATCCTATCCACACCTTGTATGATTTGATATTAAATCTCTTGCTCTATAATCTTACTAGGGACATGAATGGGTAATTGGTAGGGTTGAATCATGATTTATTCTATTCTTATTACAATGTAATCTAAATAGAACCAAACATCCCCCATGGCTTCTACTTGCCTTTTGATTTGAGGTTGGAGTCTTAGATAGTTGGTAAAACACCATCATAGATAAATTGCATGTGGTTCCTATATTTAAATATATGAAATTTAGAACAGTGGTGAGAGTTATGGTCCTACCACCAGGGGGCCAATTTTGGATTCTAGGGAAGGTTATAAAGGCCAAGAGTGAATCCAACAGGTAGGACATCATAAATAATTACTTGGAGGTCCTTCTCTTGATGGCTAGGAATTTTTTTCCAAGAAAAAGCTTATTAAGTCTCTAATGGGAGGGCTTAATTTCCTTTCTAGTATAAAGTGGATGTAAGATACCCAAACCTTACTTACAAAAGTAGTGGAATGGGAACCAAAGGCTCTATTTAATAAGGTCATAGCTATCCTAACACTCTCCCTAAATTGGCCAATAGGAATCCCACTATTAGGGGACCTAAAAACATGGGAGCCTTGGACTAACCAAGGTTTAAGGACTGAATGTATGTCTTGGGTGTTTGTCCACTCTCTCAAGGATGGGAGATAAATATGAGGCAAGGGGATATTATAATAAGTTTTGAATTCCATATGGGTGATACATGAAACATTCATAGTTCATCCCTCTTGAATGATCTATTCTTTATCTATCTTACAATCAATGAAAATGGGAGAAAGGACTTCAATACAATGCATTACCTCTAGTTTGTCTATAGCATGGTGGAGGCCTACCAACTAAATTGAGACTAGATCATTATATCTATAATGCACAAAGGAATTCCTCTTTTCCTCTTGGGAAATTAGTTACAATTCCTCTACAAGGAAGAATAATTTTGACTAGTTCTTAATTCCATGTACATTTAGGGTTGTTAGGTCCAACTCTATGTCTTTGAAGATCCTCCCCTCACTGTCTGAAGTTAGATAAATTTCTCCTTCCATATTCATATATTACCTACCTACCACCATTGATGACACCAAATTATATTTACAAGGTCACTAAAGGTTTCACTAGGGCACTTGCTTCAAGGTTCAATTATGTTATTTTAATTCCTTTGAAACCAATTGCGCTGACTTAGGTCTTCTTTATAGAGGGCTTAAGGTTTTTGAGATTTAATGGTGGAAATATCTAGTTTCTTAATCTTATACATGCCTTAGATTTGATGGGACTTTATTCTCATGTACTCTACACTTTTGAGCTTAGGAGATCTTTGATTTTGATTCTGCATGCTTATGTGGATCCTATGTGGTGTGGCTTTATGCCTTTCATGGCAATTTTCATAAATGATAGTTGGAGACTAGCCATTGGCTTTCAAAAGCTTTCTTTATTTTTCTCTGATAATCCAAATATAATTTCCTATGTTCTTATTGGTTCCTTTATCTTTACGCTCATGGTTATGCCACTTAGCACCCCAACAAATCTTCCCTATGCTACTTATGTTTTCTAGTTGTTATCCTGGCCATGTCTTACCCATGTGTTGAGATCATAAGGCATTTAATAATTCTTTAGGATCAATGCACTATTGGATCAAATCTAGTAGTTGAGAAATAACCATTTATTTTTACAAGATTTAAGTCATTTAATTGAGCACTTTTATTAATTGGGTCCCATCATATTTTTGTCCTTTAATTGGAAAGCTACCACGCATCCTCCTCATGGGGTTCTATGTACCTTTATTAATTACTCTAGCTATGGATAGGCCATGTGTCAAGCTCGTAAACCCTTTAAAAAGTGATCATGCACCATTAGATCAAATCCAATGGGTAGTTGATCAGCATTGGATCTTGAAAGATGCCCACCTTTTAATTATTCCATGACTATATAAACTTAGACTTAAAATGATGTTCCTAAAGTCCTTTTATGTTAAAAGACACAAAATAACTTAGGTTAAGGAATTTTATGCTAACTATTTCTACATAAAAATGATAGGAATTATTTTTAAAGGGTTGTTATAAATGCCCCCTTTACTTAGGCTTTAAAAATTTGTCTAGGTAAACTTTGGTAGGCTCATTAACCTTAATTACATCCTTGTGGATGTTAAATGATGAGATCAAGATTGTCAAATTTAAGACAATGGAATTGATTTGGTCTAATGACTAAGTTCCATGCATCAAGTTCTAAATAATTCCTATGGATTTGAGGTTAATGTGCATCATTATATTAAGGCCCCCAAGGTAGTGAGGACCAATGGATCATAATCCAAGTGCTTAATAGCGATTGGTCTCCCTTTTAGTGTCAGATTTGGTTCACATTGTTGGATCAAAATCTTTGATTGAATGTGAGGCATCAGATCTATAAAAGTGTGTAAGCTTTAAGTTAAGGATTGATATGTATAAAG
Source organism: Torreya grandis (assembly GCA_037957365.1). Taxonomy (NCBI): domain Eukaryota; kingdom Viridiplantae; phylum Streptophyta; class Pinopsida; order Cupressales; family Taxaceae; genus Torreya; species Torreya grandis. The sequence goes on from JARHVA010000132.1 coordinate 750,748, forward strand.
GTTTAGACTAAGGTTTTGACCTTTAAAAGTTTGTTTATGCTTGCAAACACCAAGATATTTAAACCTTAATAAAAACCTAGTTAATCCAAAAGGGCTCTCATGTTTTAAAAGGGAAAATAAAAGGTCCAAGTCATGATTTTATATTAATGTTTGGTCATGTTTAAAAACATAATTGAAGCTTAATATAAATTTAGACATAGGGTTTCTATAACCAAAAGGAAATATAATTTCCTGCTAAACTTTTTCTATGGATGTTCTAATTCAAACCCCTAGTGTTTATTGCTTAGGAACCTTAGATTTCTCCATAGAACTTATAACTAATCACCTCAAAGATAATTATTAGCAACATTAGTCCATGAAACATAATCATAACTAGATACACTAAGGCTCATGTCTTTTAATTAAATTTCCTTTAAATTTCAAGAGAGAATAACCCTTTAACAATCAATCCAGAACACAGATGTTTTGAAACATTCACAAGGATCCCCTTCTAGCAAAAGCAAAAAAATGGGGGTATGTTGGTCTCAACAAATGGTGACTCATAGGGGGAACATAGCAATATGTTGGAACCCAGGGCTTTGGTTTAGACTTGTACATAAGTTTTTTTTATCCCATTTTGACATATACCATATCCTGAGTTAATTCTCAATTGAAACAAGCCTCTTACATGTAAAATTTCAACATGGATATTAAAACAAAAACATGCAGTGTGTGTTTTGATTCCACTTACTATTTGTCATGAATTTGGAAGACAACCTCCAAGTTTCATACCTTTAACCATAACATTGAATTTGAAGCATATTTATATATTCATTAAGAATAATTGCTTTTAGCTTAGGGAAGGCTTGGGCATTGCTCTATTACTAGCCAGACATCCATATCCATGATAGAGATACCTTTGGTTCTTCTCATGACCTTGCTCCACTACTAGCCAAGCATCCATAGCCCTAGTGAAGGTTACCATAATTACATTTGCTTTCATACATAATGATTTTACAATAATTCCCTTCTTTTGTTTTTGTAGGTCCTTTTGGTAAAGTTTGGGAGGCAAGATAGCCTAGTTTTAAGATTTTAGTCAGATGTTTGGTTCTTGGGGTAATCACCTGTAATTATAATTTTGTATCAGATAAGGATATGTTTTAAGTGAAAGCATGAATGTGAATTAACAAATTAAATTCACATTATACACTTATGATGCTTATTAAAACCAAGCTTTGATTCATAATAAGATTTAAATCTTTGTGGGATATTTAGCTCTTATGCATATCTGTGTCAGTGCCCTTGGTTTCATCATGATGCTTTATCACCACCTCATGTTCTCTTGTATAAGATTAATACTCACACATTTTGAGCAATTATAAATAAATATAATCTATGAGACTTTACTAAAACTAAGGAACACCACCAAGTAAAAAAGATGAAACACAAACAAATAAACAAAAAAAATAGATAAGCACAAGCACAAGCAAAAGAATATATACAAGCCTAGTAAGAAAAAAAATAAAGCAAGAAAGGAAGCTAACTAGACTACGTACTCTAACCTTAAAAATATTACATATTTATTCCATAAATACCCCTAGTAGGGCAACAACAAAGTAATACATGAGGTATTGAAAATTGGTGGGCAAAGTAAACTCTACTCCTTGAAGATCCTTCAACTTAAAAGTGTTGTTGCCCAATATTTTTACAATTTGGTACAGGCCAATCCATAAGGGGGTGAACTTACCATGTTTGCATTTAGGATCTAATGCCTTGTTGAAGGAGGACTATGTCTCCCTACCTAAACACCTTCACTTTGGACCTTTTATCAAACCATATTTTCAATATTGATTGGTTCTTATTAAATTCAAAAAATGCCTTTTCCCAGGCATATTCCATTTGAATGATGTCCAATAGCCTAAAAGTAGCAAGTTCCAGGCTATCCTCCATGTATTCTTATATGAATGTGAATTTAGGAAACTTTAAGGTGATGGGAAAGATAGGTTCCTAACCATATACTAAAAAAAATGGTAAAGCCTTGAGGGCTTGTTTGATCTTGATTCTATCTATCCATAATGCAAATTTAAGGAGTTTATGCCATGTTCAAGGTTTATCTTTAGTGGATTTTTTGATGGCTTTCATTAGGTTTTTGTTTGTGGATTCAAAAACACCATTTTCCTAAGGCTATTGATTAGAGGAAAACTTGAGTGAAATGCCTTGTTCATAAGCCCATTATGTCTTTTAAATGGATATGAAAGTGGATCCATTATCACAAACTGAGGCAACTAGGTTTCCACATCTGGTGCAAATATTTTCCTCCAAGAAATTAATCACCTCTTTTGTTCTATATCTCTTAGTGGTTACTACCTCAGTCCATCTAGTGCAGTAGTTTATAGAAGTTAAGACATATTTGTGACCTTAAAAATAATTGGGGTTGATCACTCCTATAAATTCTAATCCCCATTATGTAAAAGACTTATCCACCATCATAAGTTGTAAAGGTATGGCTGCTTTTAGCTTTTTTGTGCTAAAGATCTAGCATGAATGACACTCCCTCACATGTTTTTGTGCATCTTTGCAAAGGGTGGGACAATAATACCCATCCATAAGAATATTATGGGCTATGGTTCTCCTTGAAGGATGTCCACTATCTAACTTTTCATGGAAAATAAACATGATTTGAGAGGCCTCTTCTTTTAACACACATCTTAAGTAGATCTCTTCATTTTTTTTCCTATAAAGGACTCCATCTTTGATGAGGTAATGGGATGATTTAAGCCTTAAAGATCTCTTTTATTCTTTGGTGAGTCCTAGGGCACAAATTACTTTGATAATAAGATGCATTAAATAGTCATACCATTCATTGGGTTGGAATTTCTATTGATCCACTTGCATTACATGGAGCTTGGGGTCAATATTGGAAATAATGTAAACCAAGCCTTCACATTTCACTAATTTGGAAACTTTCATCTCTATATCATGCTCTTGTAGGATTTCCATCCACTTGCCTCTTCTTTCCCCAAGCTCATTATAAATCAACATAAGCTTTATGGCTGGGTTAGGTAAAATGGCATAGACGTTATTTCTAAGGAGGTAATGTTTGAGCTTTTTTTCTGCCTTTACCAAGGCATAGGCTTAATTATCAATGATGGAATAGTTTACCTCTAAATTTTTGAAGTTGGTGCTCATGAAGGCTATAGGGTGGTCATTCTTATCAACCTTTTGAGTTAAGATAGCAGCCATGGTGTGACCAGAAGTAAATGAATATAATAAAAAGTCCTTTGAAAAGTCAAAACTTATTAAGACTGGGGCTTGACTGATTGCTCTTTTAATGTCAATAAATGCTTTCTAGGATTATTCATTCTAGGAAATTTTATCATATTTCTTAAGCATAACATTCAAATGTTTAAAAATCTCAGTAAAGCTTGAAATAAACTTCCTCACAAAGTTAATCTTGCCAAATAATGAATTTAGTTCTTTTCAACTATTAGGTAGCCTAATTTTAGAAATTGTCTCCACTCTATCTAGATCTACATAGATCCCATCTTTGGTAATGACATGCCCCAACAATTTTCCTTTAGTGACATAAAATATGCTTTTATTGGGGTTAAGAGATACACCATGCTTCCTACATCTATTAAATACTTATCTCAAATACAAGAAATGTTCTTCTCTATTCTTAGAGAATACTGTGAGATCATCCATATATATGATGATGAATTTTACCACTAAACCTTGGAAAGCATGGTTCATGGCCCTCTAAAAAGTTTCCCCTACATTAATTAATCTAAAAATCATTCTCTTATAAGCATATGTTTCCCATTTAATAGTAAAATTTATTATCGCCCTGTCTTTTGGAGCAACAAGCACCTAGTTATATCTAGAAAATCCATCCAAAAAGGACATCATGGTAGATCCTAAAAAAGACTAGATAACTTGGTCTAGAGAAGGCAAGGGGTAATTTTTCTTTTTATATGCTCTATTTAGATTTTTGAAATCTATGCATAATATTATTTCCCCATTCTTTTTTTTACTGGGACCAGGTTTGTAACCCAAGTGGAATGCCTAATATGAAACATGATCCTTACATCTATTAGTTTCTTGACCTCCTTAAGGATCATCAGTTCTAAAATAGGGTTAATTGGTCTTTTCTTCTATCTAAATGGTTTTCAACCCTCCTTAAGAGCTATAGTATGAGTAATAACCTTTGGGTTAAATATTTTTAGATCTTCATAGGACCAAGAAATTACATCTTTGTATTTTTTGAGTACCTCTCTAGCTTTTCCATTTTCCATTTTAGTGAAATCTTTCCCTATATTCACCATTTGGGGATAATCATGTGGACCAAGGTTCATTACATGATAGTCTTTACCTCTTACCTTGGGTTGCTTAGGTGCTTCAAAAATCTTATCAACATCAAATAGCCTCTCTGATGAGATCATCCCTTTAGGTATCTTACTATCACTTAGTTGGATTAATTTACCATTAATTCCACTCTCAATAAAAGTTTCATTAGATTCATCAATAATGTGAGCTTTAAATGCTCCAAAATTAGTCAAGAAATCCATAATTTGTTGATCATCATTATAAACTTGGAAGTGATTTATGTTGTCAGGGACTGAGAGACATGGTGCAAGCTCAATACTAAAGTTATAAGAATCATGATTAGGCATGAGGTTAGATTTAGTAGAGGCAAGCTCATCAAAAACTTTATTTTCTTCCCTAGGGACATAGAATATATTGAAGGCATCAAAAGATTCTACCAAGTTGAAAACTATGAATTTATACCTCTTAAGGTAAGATAGCTTGCACTAGTACTTGTTTCTTACTTTATCAACTAAAAGTTTAGAATCTCCATAAACAAGGAGTTCTTTGACCTTGTGCTTGATGGTAAGTTATAATCCTAGGATGAGAGCCTCATACTTAGCCAAATTATTGGTGTATGGGAATTATAACCTATAATATGCATGGTATTATTTTTTTGTAGGGTCTATCAATATAATACTAGCCCCTAATCCTAATTTGCATTTGGCACCATCAACATATAACTTTCATAGGCCAGGCATTGGAGGAGATCTCTTGGAACTAGGTTCTTTTTGTATTTTTTAAAGTGAAAACTCCTAGATTAGAATCTAAGAATTTTACCCTTTCATTTACATCATTGTATTCTATTATCATGTGTTTTATTCTAGGTTCCCTTTCTACTCTTATCTGATTTAGCACACCTTTCCAAGGTAGCCATTGAGTAACCATTTAAGTCCTTATTCTATTCTCTACTTAAGAGAAATCCATAAGCATTAGGAATATCCACAACTTATATGTCAATGAATTATTGAACCCTAGGTTCACTGGCTAACTACATATTCACATTTAATAATTCCCCAATGACCTTGACTCTAGATTTATCCAATTGAGTAACTACCCTATTAGACTTGATTAGTGTTAACCTAAGTTGTTCACATATCACAATAGGCATGATGTTGGTTGAGGCTCTAGAATCTAAAAGACAATTATGGACATTCTTCCCAAATATCATAACTATAAGCAAGAAGGGTGGGGAATCTAATTTGGTTACTTTCATAGTTACATTGGCACTATCACTCTTAGGGGGCTTGCCAAGATTTTTGAACAAGGATTCCAAGAGTAAGTCTCTTTGTTATGTGATCTGAGTTAGCTCATGCAGAGTGATATTAGCTTTAATATTTTTCATAACTTCCACAATATTGTAACCAGTCTTGTTTAAATATTCTCTAATAGGTTTAGAAGAATTTCCCTTAGGTGGTGGAGAAGAATTCCTTGATGTAGTGTCTAGATGAGTCTTATAGTTGTTAGGAGGAGTAGAGGTAGTCAATGGCTATTTTTATTCCTTATTTCTCAGATGATATGTATTCAATAAATATTGGAATGCTTGAATATCTTTAGGGATATTCTAAGGCTCATTATCTTCTTAAGAAAGGAATTGAAAATTTTATACCATATGCACTTGGTCAGATGGTTTAGATTCAAAAAGATCAATAGAAATGTATTTTTTTAGAACCATTTCAAATATGTCAAGTTCCTCCTAGAAAACTTCAAAATAATTTTAAAATTCAATGCAATCAATCTCACCATGCTTAGAGGTAGCATGCACCCTACAATAGTTTGGTAAGGCAATATTAGTGAGGTTGATATCCATAGTCCTTTTGGAAGAGGAGGGATCATTAGCTTTATTATTGTAGAAACTATCATTAAAAATTCTATTTCTAGGCCTATTAAACTTTTAGAAAGTGAAATCCCTTCTAGGATTGTCATTAGCATTACCAAATTAATTTTGTAATTTTAAAAGTTTTGTGTTAAGCTTCTATACCATTTTTAATATAGATTCATTTTCATTTATTGGAGTCTCAAAATTTTGACCTTGGCTATTGTTAATGCCATTGATAGGCACTAAAGCTTTCTAGTCATTGATATGAGATCCATTGGTGGTCTAATGGCTCAAGAAAACTAGGTTTTGATTAGGGTAAGTGTGGCTAGTAGGTAATACATTCAAGGTAGGGAACTAGTTTAATGTTGGAGTATTTTGGGTATTATTTGGGAAAATGTTTAATGCAGGAATTTAAGGATTAACATTTTGGACAAAATAATACATCTATCCTTGGGGCTGAATTTGATCACTAATAACCACTACTTTAGAATAACCTTGAGCCAATGTGATAATAATTGGAATAGCTCTTTTAATAAATATAGAAGTCATGGGGTCAACAACATCTTTATAAACCTCCAGAGCTAAAGCTTCATTAGGTTTATATGGATCCATGGTCTGACTAAACATCTTTTACAACCTAGCATTTAAGGACCTAATAAATTCACTTGCATCTCTCTTAATAGTTTTGAATTGATGATAGATGAAACAAGGGCTTATGATCTTTCCAAATTGATTAATAAAAATAGTGTCAAAGTTATTTCATGAGGTTATACAATTATCAAGAAAATTAAAGAACCATTCATGTGCAACATCTTTGAATGTAAATGAGAATAACCTACATGCTACATCTTCATGAATAACATTTAACAATCTTAATGTAGCTTTGAAAGATTTAACATGTTCCTCTATAGTTGCAATACCAGTTGGACTAAATATTGGCAAATATTTTTTTAGGATTACATGATAAGTCATGAACCACACTTGGTATATTGATGGGGGAAATTTCAATCCATGCCATATTTGTATAAATATCAAACATAGGAATCCCTTTCAATGGTGAACATGGTAGAAACTTAGAATGCCTACACCTTCCTCTATCTTTCCTGGTTCTTCTATGGATTTCTAGCTTGAGCAAGGGTTCTCTAGTCTTTGAATGTGATCTGGACCTAATCCTTGGTAATTCTAGATTGAGGATTAAGGATCCTATTTTAAATATGATGAGTAAATTTAGATATACATATATAATCAATAATCAACTTGTATAGTAAGCTTATTTTGTAAGGATTTGCTCATAAGAGGACAAAGGACATCAATCTTTGACTAAACAAGCTCAAATATGTACAAAATTATGCAAAGATGACCATTTTTTACAAATTTTGACTCAAATAAACTTATTATTAATAAATAATTATAAAATTTAACTAGAATAAGCTATTTTAACTTCAAATACTAATGAATTCTTAGCACAAGAAGCCATATTTACTAGAATTAAGCATATGTATTCAAATATTATCAATATTTGTTTAATTAATTCCAAACACTAGTATAAAACCATTAAGGTCACCAATATTTACACAATTTATGCTAAAATAAACACAAACATGCAAAATATAGAGTGATCTTTGACCAAATACACCAAAACTAGGAAAGATATTTAAATATTCAAGGCCCTCCTTTTAGTGCCAGTGGAGCTTCCTCCTGTTGATGCTTATAAATGTACCACATGTTATCTTTAGTTTTGATAAAAAATTATAATTTTAGGATTCAAAAATCTAAGGCATGAGTTGTAGTTTGTGACAATTCAGTGATGTTTGTGGTGGTATAAAAGCAAAGTATGGGAACCATTGACAATATTTGTTTAGTTTAGTGGTTGGGAGCCACCAAGGTCTAAATATTTGGATCTTTGTGAATTTGATGATTTCTAGACTAATCTAAATGAATATTAAAAATTATCTTTAAACTAAAGTGAGTCGTGATTAAAAAAAATAAGAAAAGGGAAGGGTAAGGTAGAAAGGAAACGTGATTGAAAATTATCATCTCACATATTATGACAAAATTCTAATTAATTTGAGTACCCATGAACCAATTTATAATATAAAATAGCATGAACTCATTTTTATCACAAATTAGGCAAAATTTAGATAAAATATATAAATCATAATTAATAATCAAGTTTACTTTAAACATTTGCTACTGTGCTCTAAATAGCCTAAGCACATCTAAATTTAGAGCAAAATAAAACAAAGTATAACTCAAATCTTTATATTTAATCCAAGATTAGCACAAATCAATAGCCTTATGACAAAGAATGTGACTAAAAGTATGGAGAATCATTCAAACTTAAGATGACAACATGTAATTGAGAGACAACATTGGAATTTAGAAAACTATATAGACAATATTCTTAGAATTCCTTAGTTATATTAAATGATCATTGTATACAATTGCTCAAAATATCTCTTAAAAAATGGTAATCCTTTCCTATTTATAGGAAACATATGAGGTTCACCGATTAACCTTCTCAAAATATCCACATGTAGGATAAGGAAAATTGTACTTAATATAAATATTACAATATATATGACCTACTATGTCAAATTTTAAAAAATGAAACCATATATGCTAATAGGATAGCATATATTTATTACAAAGGGATATTATTTTACAAATTACATTGGTAGTGGGTCCCTTTATTAGCCCTATCTAAAGAACTCCTTCCCATTGGTATATTTCTCTTTTATTAGCTAAAATTCCACTCCATGCTTCATTAGACAATCATCCTCTTGATATACCAACATGTTGAAATCCTAGTCAGCCTTAGCCATGAGTTCCTTGATACATTGTGCTTCCATGATCTACTTACTTGAAGTAAGGATTGTGTCAAGAATCTTTTGATTATCCTTGGTATAATTTCTTTTATTCTCCCTAATGATTTAGATGTCAACACCAACTCTCTACTTGAATTCTCCATCATTGATAAGGTCTATAGTAGTGGTTTGAGAAGGGTTATCTAACAATCTTCCCAAAATTTTCTCCATTGTGGGTACCAAGTCCATGTCTTCCTTGATGAAGTTATCAACATTTTTTAACCAGGTGATCAAATCTTCTTGCTTATCCATCAAAACTACCATGAAGATACCTAAATGTCTAAACTTGATGTTGAAGTGCACAACCTACTTTATCCTATGCACATTGATGAGTTCTATCATCTAAGCTTGAAAATCCTACCATTGGGTGATTAAGGCTTGTGACATCTTAGTTTGATGGTTTAAGGCACTTAATCTAAGCTTTATGTTCTTTAAATTCTCAAATTTATCTAGCAAAGATTTATTCAACACTTGTAATATGTCCTTAGGAATTGAAAGTAGGACCTGGGCCTCCAAATCTTGCTTCTCTTTCTCCAAGTTAAGGATCCTTTAATTCATTCCTTAGATTTTGGCCAAGGTCATTGATAATTGTTCCACCACTAAACTAGCCACATCCTCTTGATGGATGGGATGTTCTCTTGATACCTAACCTTAAATAGAAGTTAAGCCCACAAAAGGTTCCACCTTCTGAAAGGTGAACTCCTTAGTGCTAATGGTGGCCTTCTTTGTCACTATTATTTCAAAACTTGATGTATCTAGATTTAAAATCACTATTATGTTAGACTCCTTAAATTATATTACTCAGTAACTTCTACATTTGAATTATTAGAGGCCTCTAGGGTGTTAATCCCCTGGCTCTCTTTGTTATGAAGGATTTGGATCCTTTTCTATGTTATCTATTTACAATTCTTAGATCCATGGCTTGACATCATCCTTTACATCTATTCCAACTTAGGTTAAGGCCAATGATGAAGAGAGAGATGGAGATTTTTTATAATTTCCCATAAACAAACTAGTAAGGAATGGCTGGTCCATAAATAGGGTTCTCATCACTAAAGAGGTTATCTTCATTGGTAGTGTGAGTGAAGGTCAACCTAGGCTTCTATTTAGGTTCCAAGGGCACCAAGGCCAATTCTTATTGTCTCTTTCCTCCATCTAGTGGGATAAAATCCTTACTTTTTTTATCATAGGAATCTTCCTCCCTATTAGAACCATAAGATGTTGAAATGTCAACAAGGGTACCCTCCAATGTTTCTCCTACCTCTAAGGCAATCATGTCAATGATTTCCAATAGGGAAGGAGGCCTCTATGGAGATGCCTAGGATTGAGGACTTTTTATAGGTCCATTTTCTATATTTAAATCCTCAAATACAACTTTACCCTTTCCTTTTATATCCTTAAGTTGCCCAACATGGGGTTTCTTTGGAGATTCTACTTGTTGAGGCTCAAAAGGTTGTCCCCCAATAGGTAGTTCTTGATGAGCAGTTCCAAATGGTCCTAGAAACAAGTGATAATGCAAGGGATGAAATTTACATCTCTCTTTTAAGGTTTTACTATCTTATACTAGCCTATGCTCCAATTGGATATTGTATCCCTTGATCTTGGATAGGACCTCTTCAAAGTTATTTTCCCTTGTATAAATACCATCTCCCACACCTGGTTAATGTTTGTATTCAATATTTGGGACCTTTTTATCTTGTATGTGGTTGGTCACTCTATTATTTGGGTCCCACATCTTAAGGTCATCTAGCTAGAAATCAAAAGATTTTTGTAGATCACCATAATTTCTAATTATTTCCAATCCTTGATCACAATCATGCCAATGTCAAGTGGAAAGGGGTGAACCTGAGCCTTCTTATTTTTCTTGAATATCCCATCCACACCTTGGATGATTTGATAGGAAATATCTTACTCTATAATCTTACTAGGGACATGAATGGGCAATCGGTAGGGTTGAATAATGATTCTTCATATTCTTATTAAAGTGCAATCTAAATAGAACCAAACATCCCCCATGGCTTTTACTTGCCTTTTGATTTAAGGGTAGAGTATTAGCATAGGCACATCAGTGATTTCCTCATATATAGTTTGGAAAACACCATCATAGATAAATTGCATATGGTTCATGTATTTAAATATATGTAATTTATAATAGTGGTGAGAGATTGTGATCCTACCATTAGGAGGCTAATTTTGGATGCCAGGGAATGTTATAGAGGCTAAGAGTGAATCCAATAGGTAGGAAATCATAAATAATTTATTGGAGGTCATTCTATTTATGAATATGAATTTCTTGGCCAAAAAAAAACTTATTAGGTCTCCAATGGGAGGGGTTAATTTCCTTTCTAGTAGAAAGTGGATGTAAGATACCCAGACCTTGCTTACATAAGTAGTGGAAGGGGCACCAAAGGCTATCTTCAATAAGGTCATAGATATCCTAATTCCCTTCATAAATTATACAATAATAATCACACCATCAGGGGACCTAAAAACATGGGAGCCTTGGATTAACTAAGGTGTAAGGACTAAATCTAGGTCTTGGGTGTTTGTCCACTCTCTCAAGGATGGGAGATAAATATGAGGTAAGGGGAGCTTATAATAAGTTTCAAAGGCTATAGGGTAAATGCATGAATTTTTTTATTAATTCCATATTGAATGATCTATTATTTATCTATCCTAAAATCAATGAAAATGGGAGAAAGGAGGTCAATACAATGCATTAACTCTAGTTTTGTTACAGCATGGTGGAGGCCTGTCATCTGAATTGAGACTAGGTCAGTATATCTATGATGCATAGAGGCATTCCTATTTTTCTCCTAGGAAATTGGTTTTAATTCCTCCATAAGGAATAAGAACTTAGACCAATTCTTGATTCCATGTACATTTAGGGTTGTCAAGTCCAGCTTTGTGTCTTTGAAGATCCTCCCCTCACTTTATAAAGTTAGATAAAGTTCTACTTTCATTTTCATTTATTGCTTACCTGATACCATTGATGATACTAAATTATATTTATAATGTCACCAAATGTTTCACTACATCATTTGATTCAAGTTTTAATTACGCCATTCATATGCTTTATGACCAATGCAACCGACTTAGGTCTTCTTTATAGAGGGCTTGGGGTTTTTGAGTTTTAATGGTGGAGATATACAATTTTTTGATCTTATGCATGCCTTATATTTTATTGGAACTTATTCTCATTCCCTCTATGCTTTTTATCTTAATATATCTTTTATTTTGATTCTCCATGCTTACATGGAGCCTATATGGCATGGCTCTTTACCTTTCATGGTAATTTTCATAAATGCTAGTTAAATACTAGCCATTGGCTTTCAAAAGCTTTCTTTATTTCACTTTGATAATCCAAATCCAAGTTCCTATGTTTTTATTAGTCCCTTGATATTTAGGCTCATGGCTATGCCACTTGGTACCCCAACAAATCTTCCCCATGTTGCTTATTTTTGCTAGTTGTTATCCTAGCTATGCATTAGCCATGTGTAAAAATTGAAGGGCCTTTGAAATGTCTTCAAGTTCGACACACTATTAGATCAAATCTAGTGGGTGAGTGATCACCATTTATTTTTACAAGGTCCAAGTCATTTAATTGATCACATTTATTGAGTGGGTCCTATCATATTTTCATCCTTCGATTGGCAAACTACCACATATCCTCCTCATAGGGTTCTATGAAGCTCTATTAGTTACTCTAGTCATGGGTAGGTGATGTATTGAGTTCACAAATCCTTTTAAAATTATTCATGCTTGATTCACCATTGGATCAAATCTAATGGGTGAGAGATCACCATTGGATCCTATAAGATGCACACTTTTTAATCAGTTCCATGACTATATAAACTTAGACTTAAAATGATTTTCCTAAAGTCTTTTTATGTTAAAATACATAAATTAAATTAGGTTAAGGTTTTTAATTCTAATTATTTATATGTAAAAATTATAGGAATTCCTTTGAAAGGGTCTTTAAAAATGCATCATTTTCTTAGGCTTTAAAAAGTTATCTAGGTTAAATTTGGTAGGCTTGATAACATTAACTATGTCCTTATGGATGTTAAATGATGAGAGAGAGATTGTTAAATTTAATAAAATGGAATTGATTTGGTTTAATTATTGAGTTACATGCATCGAGATCTCATGAATTCTTAGGGATTTGGGGTCGATGTAAACCATCAAATTAAATCCCCTGAGGTAGTGAGGACTGCCGAATCATAATCTGAGTGATTGATAGTGATTGTTCTCCCTTTTGGTGTTATCTTTGGTTTACACCATTGGATCAAAATCTTTGATTGAATGTGAGGTTTCAGATATACAAAATTTCATGAGATTTAAGCTAAGGCCCAATATGTATAAAGGTTTAGACTAAGATTTTGACCTTAAAAAGTTTGTTTGTGCTTGCAAACACCAAGATATTTAAACCTTACTAAAAACCTAATTAATCCAAAAGGGCTCTCAGGTTTTAAAGGGGAAAATAAAAGGTCCAAGTCTTGATTTTATATTAATGTTTGGTCATTTTTGAAAACAAAATCAAAGCTTAATATAAATTTAGACTTAGGGTTTCTATAACTAAAAGAAAATATAATTTCCCACTAAACTTTTTCTACAGATGTTTGAATTCAAACCACTTAGGTTCACTACTTAAGAACCCTAGATTTCTTCATAAAACCTACAACTAATTACCTCAAAGATAATCATTAGCAACATTAGTCCATGAAACATAATCACAACCAGATACACCAAGGCTCATGTCTTTTAATTGAATTACCTTTAAATTTCAAGAGAAAATAACCCTTTCACATTCAATCCAAAACATAGATGTTTTGAAACATTCACAAGGGTCCCCTTGTATAAAAAGTAGAAAAATGGGGGTATGTTGGTCTCATCATTTCCCAAGTCAAATTATCAAGTATTAACCTTCTAGAAGAGATGATGAAGTTATAGATAATAAATCTTGAAGGAGGAATTTCACCAATAAAAAACCTCTTCAACATATTATTATATAAATATTTACCTTTGACCAAGTGACTCTAAGGAGTTGATTCTTCTTCATACAATAACTAAGCCAATTTTTTAATTAAACTAATGGTTTGAATTTGAATGTTTTTTAAACATATCCCACCTAATAATTTGGATCTACATATATTATCCCAATTTATAAGATAAATTTTCCTTTTTACTCCTTACCATGTCATAATAAACATATAATTTCTATTCATTCTTTTCATGATTCCAACTATAACTTGTAAAAATAAAAAAGTTAAATTTGAATTACTTACAACATGGATTTAATTAGAATAATTTTTCTAGCCAAATTTATCCACTTTACTTTCCCTCCAACCAATATTACTTACAAATTATTAATAAAATCCTCTCATAATTTTGACTTATTTGGTCATATGAATAAATTCACCCCAAGATATTTACTATGGAAAATCATAATTCCATAGAGATCCTTTTATACCTCTTATTTGGAACATTAATAAATAAAATTTGTGACTTATACCAACTATTTATATATTCAAAGGATACCTCATATTTCCTCAAGGTTTTTTTTCAAAACTTGCCACATCTCAGATAACCTAAACAAAAAGGTATAAGAAAATAAAATACATTATTAGTCTATCCTCCTCATGGGATTTAATCCCTTCAATTTTATTAGCATCTCATAATTTTTCTAGGACCCTTCCTAAAGATTCCACCATGATAATGAAAAGGTGTGGACAAAGGGGGTCCTTTTACTTATCCCCATGAAAATTTGAAAAAATATGATAGGACATCCATCTACTGACACAAATAAAAAAATTAGTTACACAATTTATAATCAAAGATATCCAATATTTCACAAATTAGAAAGCACACAATAATTTTCCTCAAAAAACCCAAATTAATTTTATCATAAGCCTTAGAAATATCAAATCTTCACAATATTCCTCATCTATTTTAGGACTTGAGACTGTGCATAATATTATGTGTCATGATAACCCCATCTAAAATATTCCTACCATTAAAAAACCCCATGTTTAGGATAAATTATATCAGTAACTAGTACATTCAATATTTTAGCAATTAATTTTGAAATAATTTTATAATTGGTGTTATAAAGATAAATTGCTCTAAATTCTATAAAAGTAACTATTGACCAATTTTAACCCACAAGGTCAAAATGTCAACCCCTATAGGTTGAAACTTGAGGTGTCATGTATTAATATCTTATTTATATTCCTTTCTATTCCTTAATTGTCTTCAAAAGGTCTTATAAAACCTTGTTAGCATAGTTTAAGGTTTATTTAAAGTATATTAAGGTAATGTCGTATCTTAGTCTTTTGGTGGCCTAGACCTATCATGGTGAGACGAGACTTGGTAAAGTGGTATAATAGGTCCCTAGGTGTCCTTAAAAGTGATATTTAAACCTTCGTCACCTTATACAAACATTCCACATGTATTTGTAAGGTTTAAGATTCTTTTGTGGATTTTAAGGTAACATTTATATGAAGAAAGGTTATTATTACCAACTCCAATGTATGCCAAAGATAACCAAGGTTATTGATACATAAATTACACTTGTGTAAGATTGAAAAATATTTTCCAACATGTTTATGATAGTTACAAGTAAATAAGTGGTCATAATTTTAATTTTCAATACTTAAGGAGTTTTATGCACTTGTATGTACTTGTAAGATTCATTTTTAAGGTGAATACCTATATATAGTGTCTCTTCAGATCCTTCAAGAAAAATTCATGATTCTATTTTAGGTACAAGTAAAAAAAGTGTAGAATATGATTCTTATCTTTTATCCCTCTCTTCACAAGCTCACATAGGTAGTTTTTAAATTCTTAGTATAGACATAGGAGAGAGAGAGTTGGGTCCTAAACTATTTTGAAAGGAGGGGAGGATAGTAAGAATAAAATTAATGGAATTATATTTCATATTCATCCCCTCTCTTTTATGAATAATTGTTAAGACTTCAAGGTGCTAAAACTACTTCTCAAACCATGGAGATGTTAGTTTTAGTCCTCTCAAGTGAATTTGTGAACTTATTTCTATTGGATAACGTTGCTTCAAGATCCCACATTTTCTTATCAGCTTTATAGTTTCATTTACAAGCATATTCATGTTGAGAAAGTCACCCATGATTTATATTTTCCATGAAAAGTCAGGTTGTAGGTTGGAATTCAATATTTATAGATTATTGCAAGATGCAATGGCATATAATGAGTACATAAAGGATTGGTATAGGTTATTTAGACTTGTCACTATGATTTATTCCTATTATAAATACTTCACACCATTTTTTAATTTCATAGACAACCCTCGAAAAGCATTCATGTTCTTAGCTAATTAGACTATGAGAAGGTTTCCTACATAAAAATAGTTGTAAGAGTCTTTTCTGGCTAAGTCAAGGACATAAATGTATCTTGACCTCAAAAGGAGGGTGGGGAGGAAATAAAAGTATTATCTTGGTCTAAATAAATCTTTTTTTCACAAATTCAAGGCCTAAAAGTATAAGAATGTAGACTTATAGGTCCGTAAACCTATAGGTCTATTTTTTGTAAAACATTGTGTTCAAATGTGCATTAAATTTTGAGTTTAAGACCTAAAATTAAACCAAAAAAATGTTTCAAAGAATATTTAGGAATCAATTATTCAAAACCAATGTCAAATACACTCTCAACATACCTACAGGCAGAATGGTATCACACAGGCTTGCTTAGGGTTTCAAGTTAGCTTTAAAATATGAGAGAAGATGTAATGAAAAGTAATGTAGTTAGAGTTTATAAATAATCACAAGGTCAATTTTAGGTTGGAGAAGAGATTTAAGGGAAAATTAGAGAAGGATATATCCATAAAAACTCACTGTAATCTTGCACACTCACACATAGTCCATTGACATCTACAGGCTTAGGCAAAGTATTAAAGATACATTGTAATGTTAAAAGGGTGATAGTATGTTTTGAAAGAGGTTGAGAAAGTTAAAAAAGTTTTAAATAAGTTCTCAATATAATGTAAAATCCTTTTTTTTCCCATTTACTTACATAGAATGTTAAACTCTATACATAATCATGGCATAAGGTAGAATATGGAGATTTATGAAGATATGAAGTCTTTGATGTAAAATAGTGGGGTTTAGATTTGATATAAATATTGAAATATAAAATTAATTTTGAGGACAATAAGGACTAAAGGGATAGGTCATAGACAAGATGAATAGGAAAGACTCATTGTAACAGTGCATACTCATATACAATCATGAAATACATAGGTATACCTACCTTGAAGGTGTCTTTTGTTTGAAAGATAGAAATATGAGGATGAATCAACACATTTGAGAGTGATTTAATAGTTTTATTTACCCTATAAAAGCATCATAGTCAATAACTGAAGTAATGCTAATGCTTATAGGTCTATTCAGGCCTATAGAACCTAAGACTAAGTATACATACCTATATACACAATCTTGTGTGTATGCTTTGTGATGAAGGTTGGTTTTTTGAAGATGATATGGGAGAATGAATAATATATTGAGATCATATAAAATTTATTAAAATATCGTATGAATTCTTAAGACCCTTAAGCATAATGGGAAAGACATCTCTCAACCCATGAACACACATAGGCCTAGTGAAGGCTATTCGGGCCTACTTATGAAGAGCGAGGAATTTGTTCACACATTAAGTTAGAGATAAAGGGTATAGAGGGAATGAATTTATATGACTTGATAATATACCTTAATAATATTCAAACTTAGAGGAGTTAGTGAAAATAATAAAATATACTCAATGAGGGCTTCTTGTAATGTTGGCATCAACTAGTAGTTATTATAGTAGGTATAAAGAATAAGGATGGAATAAGACAATTTAAACATGTAAGTGTGAGTATTTAATACCTTACCATGTCATTTTAAACTCAATACAAACTCAATATAGCTTTCTCATATCTCATCTCTCTATAGCCCTCACAAATACATACTCAACCACCTGAGAGGCTGCCAACTTTTTTTTGGATATTAATGACAAGATTCATGGTGGAGAATGGTTTTTGGAGGATTTTGAGGGGTATATCCACTCCCATATTATGGTATTGGTTGAGATAGATAGGATTTGTTTTTTTATGATCAATCCTTAAGAACAAAATAGGCCTAAAACCCTTGTTAAACCCTTCTTGGTGACTTGATGTGAGAAATAATCTCTAAAATATTGTTAAATGGATTTATTAATCATTAAAAATACCTTTTTTATCTTCATAACTCTCATTAGTACCTAAAAAAGGTAAGAGTTGGTATGTGTAGGTACAGGGGTGTATAAAATTACTTATAAAATAAAGTTGTACGTGTGCTTATGAGTATGTAGGTATAGATTGGATCAAAAATCAATTAAATAGGTAAATTATGTATTTTAAAAGTATATATAATCATAAATACACCTACTTAGGTCTCCTAAGGTGACATATGAACTCTGCAAGTCATCAACTTAGTCGGGAAGGTGAGAATACACTATTTTTCAAGCTAAATGGCCTCTCTACAGGCCTAAAAAGTACCTCAAGAGACATATTTTCAATTTATTTAGTTTAATAATTATTTTTTAGACCTAAAATAACTCATTAAAATTATTATAACCTACAAAATTATTGTAAAATACTCCAACTATCTCTCATGCTTGCTCAAATGCCCAGACTAGGGTTTTTACCATTTCATGGTTAACCTATCTGTATAAGGTCTCAGGGGATAAAAATTGACATGGATAATTATATTGGCATGGGTAAATTAAATCATTTGTTTTTTATATGTTTCACATGTGTGGGAGGCCTATAGAGCGAAAACTCAATTTTTAGGAAAGGAGGCTTAATTGAGGCCTAATTGAGGAGAGACAATGGCAAAAAAAAAGGCACTTCCACTTAGAGTTAAGTCCTAAAAATTTTAATGGAAATGTAAATACATACTAGGTCCTTAAATATGTGATCATTTTTCAAATAAATTTCATAAATTATTATACACAATGAGTTTTACACGTTTTTAGGGTTACAAAGAATGAAGCCAAATGAGAGCTTTTGATGCAAAATGTAGTATTGAGGAGAGTTTCATGACTCCAAATGAGTTTTTTTTAGGTCTAGTATGATATTTATATGCCTTATATGGATAGATAATGTATTTTTGAATAAAAAATTAGTATTTAACACTTGTAATTTAGATTGGCCTAGTGAGACAAAGGGGTTTCAAGACACCTAAGGAGTTACTTGATGATTGCCATTGAGATGTAAATTTGAGGAGATCATAAGAAGATTAAATGTGTAAAGAGAAGAAAAATAGATCAATTCAACATGACCCAACCATTAATGAATCCACTTGTCATCTCACAAGCCAAGATAAATGGTAGTTTTGAAAACCAAAGTAAGGTGTCAAGCAAACTTGTAAACATCCATGCCACTTGGAGGACAAGAGAAGTTTCATAGGAGTAACACATGGAATTGAGGACATATTTATATAGTTTCATAACCTTGCCCTTAATCTCTTGGACACTTGTCTCCCTCTCTCCCCCCTAGGCTCTTCTCTCCTCTTCTCTCTCATTTCTCTATATATCAAGCCTTGATAGGATATGTTTGTATCTTACACCTAGGTATGGTGAATCCTTACCCATTTTCAAGACTTTTATCAATGATAAAATTCTATTTTACCTCCTCCTTTGATTGTTTTCAATGTGTGTGCATGATTATCTTGACCTTGTCAAGTGATAGTCTTAATTCCTTTGCATGTTTATCCTTTCTTACATTCATATTTAGTTTGGAATCCTTTTTTTAGGTCTTATTAAGTGTCAAAGTGAAGTATGAAAGGTTTAGTGAGCTATCTTTTCACTAGTGTGATTGCATGACCTCTTGACCAGTCCTCCTAGCCCAAGCTTCCTCACAACCTTCATGAAAAATCTTGATGTAGAGATGCAAATTTGGAGTAATGTTTGTTATAGGTTAGTCTCTTATTTGAAGTGAATTTATATCTAGTTGTTAGTGGTTAAATCATATGTTATGCATCACCCCCTTTAGAATAGTTTATCTCCCTTTTCCTAGAAATTGGTAGATTGGTGTTTGAGCCTAAGTGATTCATCAAGGGGATCTAACCCTTTAACCTAGAGATTCACCTTTCCAATAGGTCACCCACAACCTTGAGGTGTTTCTATGTTTTTAAAATTTTTGAAGGCTTGAACTACCTTCCAAATGGCATAAATTTGGTTCATAATAGTAACCATATTTTATTTTTAACTGAGTGATATAGAAGTGTGTGTGTGTGTGTGTGTGTGTGTGTGTGTGTGTGTGTGTGTGTGTGTGTGTGTGTGTGTGTGTGTGTGTGTGTGTGTGTGTGTGTGTGTGTGTGTGTGTGTGTGTGTGTGTGTGTGTGTGTGTGTGTGTGTGTGTGTGTGTGTGTGTGTGTGTGTGTGTGTGTGTGTGTGTGTGTGTGTGTGTGTGTGTGTGTGTGTGTGTGTGTTTCTTAGATTAATTAGATTCATTTAACACCTTATTAATTCATTACTAAAAAAATTACTAAATCATTGGAACACATCAAAAATAAAACCATCTAATCTAGGCACTCTATTTGGCTCCATCAAATGGATGGCAACCTTAACTTTGCCCTCAAAAAATGGATTCATTATATCCTAATTTTTATTGATAAAATTAATATATTAATGGCCAATAAAAATATTTCCATAACTCTTTCTTCTTTATTCTAATATTATGACAATAATTTTTTGATAAAGCTCATCACTTCATTTTTAACTACCTTTAGTTCTTCTAAAATCAAACCATTTTCATCGTTGATCTTAAAAAATCTATTAGCTTGGATTCTTACCACTATTTATTGGTGTAATTTTTTTGTATTCATACCACCTTATTCAAATTTTGTTTTCTAAAATTTTTCCTCCCTTAAATAAATTTCATGAAGTTTTCCTAGTAACTCTTCTTTTTGAAGACCCCTATAGCCATCAAATGTAGCAAATATTATTATAATTTAAAATATCAAATTCATCCTCCAAAATAATATTTGATTCATAATTTTACCAAATACTATATTATTTCAATCTCTTAACATTTTTTTCAACAACCTTAATTTTTGAGACAATCTAAACATCAAACAAAGAGAACCTAAACATCAAAGAACCTTGAACAAGCTCAAAACCTAGCCACTAACTCTTCAACTATTCTTCAAAATTTGGATGTCTTAACCGCATAAGTTTAAATTTTAAAGGATGTCTATGAAAAAACCTATATATATTAATGGATTAATACATTTGAGCATATTTAAACCAAAAACATTTAAATTTGAAGAATAAACAATCTAATTATTTTCAATCATGTACAAAAAATATAAAATATATCTAAGTACTATGTAATTTTACCAACCCCTTTTCTTTATTTTGTCCATGATTTTTTTTGATTTTATGAGGAATATCCATTAATGAATTATAATAAACAAACCCTTAGAAATCCATCTTGTACTAATTTTTTTTATTTCCTCCTTTATTATTAGGACTAATAATAGCATTATAATCACCACCCATAATTGTATTTCTCTCAAAAAATTGATCCAATACATTATAAATCTACATCCATGTTTATTTTTTACTAATCAAATTAGTTGGGTCATAATAATTTAGAATTATCAAAAAAATATATCTATAATATTGATACTCACAAGTTGTATACACAAGCTAGTATTCACCTACAACTATCATACCTCTAAAGGTCTAGATTCATATAAGCTTAATCAAAGAGATATCTTGATACCTAATGTTTAAGTAGTGACTAATGGATCCATAGACCTATAAATAGGGGTACATATATCACTGATATCAAATGAAATGGATTTAAATATTTTATGCCTATGACATAATGAGATAGCTCTAACTAGACTTCTATGTAACTTATATTGCAAATAAAAAACATAAGTAGTTGTGAAATTAAAGTAAATTAAACTAAAGGGGAAGGGTTAAAATGATTAAAATGGGATAAGGTGCCATGGTTGACAAATAGGGGTATAGGAAACCTAAAATGGAATATGTAAAATCTAAGTAATCCTATAGCCACACTAAACATAAATGTAAAGAGAACCTAGACAAGAATACACATGCTTTCATTCACTAAACAACAATAAACATCTATCTGCTACATGAAGTAAAGGAAAGAACATAAGGTTATAAATAATTACCTTGATTGGGACTCATCTAGCCTCAATATCATCCTTGGATAATCATGATTTTCAAGATATTTTTATGGTTATGAAGACATCAAAGGTTGAGTTAATCTCTAGGATAAAAGGACTCCTCCTAATGAATCTCCAAGACTTCCACAAGACAATATTCCTTCAAGACAAGATTATACCTATGACTCCTCCAAATGTCTTTTATAGTATAAATTAAAGTTAAATTAGATAAAATGATTTTGATATGATACTATTGGAATGAAATATGAATTTTATATATAGTGATAAAATACCCAAACCCACCCTAGAGGCGAAGCTGATGACATCGACAAGATACAATGTAGTTAAGAGGAGTTCACTAACATCAAACTATGTCAGCCAGGATAAACTAGTGTGAATACCAAAATACAAGATCAGAATGACATAGACTAGGTTGATATAGTATAGTACGGGAAAAGGTGTAAAATATATGATATCAGTTATGGTTGACGACATAGGAAATGAGTAAACTAACATAGATGAGTGAGGTAGGATGGAAGGAGGTAGGAAGGAATATAAATATGAGGAAGATAAAATATAAATAAGAATTATATGATCATGACATATATTTTTAAAAGTCACAAAGCACCAAAGGCTTACCCACCCCTTTCTCTAAGCACCTTTAAGGCATACACTCAGGGAGATTGAATCTCAATAGGTTATTGTAAGAGAAAGTGTCAATAATTGAAAAAGTGATAAATATTATGTGTATAAAATCAATAATCCAATTATTCTACAACCATGCAATAAAAGTAAAAAATATTTCTAATAATTATGCATTGTTATTGAACCTTTTTCTTTAATTTTTCCATTAAATTTTCTTGATTTTAGGAGGAAGATACATTAATGATGTGGAATAAATAAATTCATGTAAGTCCTTATCAAACTAATATTATTTCTTACTTCATCTTCCTTTATCATTTAGACCAATAATAACATTAAATTCACCATCCATATCTATTTTCATATCATGAGATTGATCCAAGACATTATAAATATATGTCCATGTTTATCTTTTATGCAACAAATTATTTGGGTTTTAAGCATTTAGAGTCAGCACAAAAATATTTTATCCATAACATTAAATCTCATAATCCACCCAAAAGTACCCATTTAAACCCCTCTTCCTTTTTTACAATTCCAAAGTAAGAATAAACCACCATAATTACCTTCAACATCACTAACACAACCACTCCATATTTTCCATTTTGAAATGAATAAATATTCAATCTCTTTCTTTATCAAATTAGTTTCCTAAAAGAACAAAATATTTAGTTTTCTTGCATCAAGTTAGAGTTTTACAAGATGCCTCACATTAGGAGAATTCATTCCTTCAACATTAAAAAGAAAGGATTAACATGTCAAAAATGGAAGGACCTTCCCATTCCACCATATGATAATATAATTAGATCCTTTTTAAAAAACTTAATATTCATATAATGGATTATCTTTTAAAACGTTTGCTTCCTTA
Source organism: Torreya grandis (assembly GCA_037957365.1). NCBI lineage: Eukaryota > Viridiplantae > Streptophyta > Pinopsida > Cupressales > Taxaceae > Torreya > Torreya grandis. Next base: position 774,484 of record JARHVA010000132.1, read on the forward strand.
TTAGATTATTTTATCCTTATTGCACAATACTCTTTTGAATTGGTAAAGTGATCTTGTTTGAGATCCACACCCTTACCAATGAAATCCATAGAATATATATTATTTAAACTATACTTCAAGGGATACTTCCTTGGAGACCATGGTTGACTAAAAAATTCAACAAAATTTTGAATAGTATCATGTAAATGATTATTTTTAGAGGTTTCCAAGTTATCATTGTGGTTTTTATCCATAACCATTGAATCCAAAGGTTTTTAAACATCATCTAATGCTTTTTTAATGGCTTGAGCACACCCATCATCCTTAACCAATTTTAAAATAGGTTTTTCTCAATAAATTTTTTCAATATATTTTCTTGAGAAGAATCTAAATAAACCCTTGTTTTAGTATTGATCAAACCATATTATCGATAAACACAAACTTTGTTATGTAACTACAATAAACACCCGTATCCAAATCCATAGCATATTTTATAGCCATAGTAACATCAACATTTTTAACTTCCTTAAATATCCCTTTACTAACCTTATATGTAATCATAATATTATTCTTTTTATAACCCTCTATATGAAAACTTTATGAAAATGCATCCTTAGTAAGCACTTTATGATCATTTAGAACCCCAAAAATATCTTCATTGTAAAGGAAAATTTCCCTATAATAATAATATATTTTGATTATATATAATCTTTAAAAAATCTTATTATATTTTACCACCCTTCATTCATGATTTGTTTCTTTATATTTATATTTCCACTCTGATTTTGATAAATTTCACTCTAAAAGTTTAGTCACCCTAAATCAAGTTTGGAAATGACTTTTGTCCTTTACTAGATAAAGTTTGTGGAGTAAACCTCCATTAAAATTAATATTATGGTGATATTTATACAACCCTATGGATTTTAGTTAATTACTCACCTCATCTTGAGGTTATTCTTTTAAATTTTTCCCCATGCAACATTGAAATTTTTTGAAACAAAAAAACTTGATATTGTATTATGCCAATTAACATTTGAAACATGTCTTAATATAATATCTTGAAAATTCAATTTTTGAGTAACAATATTATTTATATAGGATATTTTAATGTGGATAACAAAATTTTCCCATGAATTTATTAGAAAAATCATTTTTTATCAAAATTAATGATTTAAACAAGTGTTAATTTAATTATGACAAATTGTTGAGTAAAATTAGAATGTATAAAATTTGAAATAAATATACAAAATTTATTTGGAACTTAATATTTATAAAAATATTATAAAATGGAAAAGTAATAAAGATAAATAAACTAGTTGTCACTCAAATTTGAAGGACTAAAACACATACTATTTCATCCCATGTATGACTATGTGAAGTCATTGTGAATCAATAATAGGGTTCATTTAAATTTGGGACATAGATGCACTATTAAAAAAAGGAAAATCTAAGGTATATTATATAGGGTGAGATAATATCTAATATTATTTTTTACCTCTATTTAAATTTACATCAGTGTGCCTTTACATGTAGGTTTTATGTGTGTGATCTGGGTTACTTGATTTGTTGTGGAAGCCATTATGTACCTAATTATTCACTTGGAACCCTAGTTTAATAAATAATGATGGAAAAATTAAATTAATGGGGGAAAATAATTTAGTGGATGAAATTTTTCTTGACCTCAACATCCCTTGTATAAGGCATTTCCTATATGTTGATATTTCAAAGAGGGATCAAACTCCATGTAAAATATCTGATGTTATGGTGTTATGTGTGAAATATTGGTGTGATATTTATGTAATTATATATTTAAATAATTACCTATGACCTAATATGTGTATTCATACTTATCTCAAGGATAATTTGAATGTGTGGACTCATAATTAGGAAGAAAGGGTTCGTTCCTCTCAAGCTGTAGTTATAATAAATTTGGTGTCTAAGATATAGAATCCCCTTTCCAACTAGTGAAAAAATGAATGGAAAATATTCTTATGTAGTGGTATATTATGAAATTACTATAATGGGACCTTTTAAATGTGTGGTATGACCCACTATGTGAATTTAAATTTGATAAATTATTTGTTTTTTGGTGGGAGGATGAAATCAATGAATTCAAACACTACTAGTGAGCAATATTATCTTGAAAGAGTGACCTTGTCTAAGGAATGGATATAACTAAAATAAAAGTTTGGATCAAACTAATAATTATTTTAGGTTTCTTGGAATGAATAATATTAATATACATTATCATAATTTCTTAAGGATATATGATCATTTGCATAGAAGTATAGGAACATTGGTTTAGAACCTTAGAACTGAACATAAGTTGTGTGCATAAGGATTGTCACAAATGCATTGTTATAGAATTAAATTTTAATTTTAGATATTACATTTCTCCCCTTTTATTCTAATAATTCTAAAAATTTAAAGTACTAGACTAAAATAAAGAGATTTATACCTGAGCTAAAATATATTGAGTAGGATTGGATGTAGAGCACACATTGAATTATGATTCATACAAACTTGAAATGAAACATGTATAAATAAATACTTAGGATGAAAATATTAAATTAAAGACAATATACTTATATATCAAATAAAAATTAATGAATGCACATTTTTCATTTACATGAACCATTATATTTATGGTTAAAATTAGGTGACTAGAGCAGGTATAAAACTTGGATATTTTATTTTCATTGAAATTCTTATATTGGATTATGCATGTTCCAACCCTCATTATTAGGATAAATTTTACTAATAACTCAAGATTAATTTGACTCCATCATAAAAAAAATAAGGATTTTTAGTGGTTTATGTTGTAGTTAGTATTCCCCCTTCATAGAAGAAAATGGGACCCCTCTAAAAACTCTCAACTCAAAAGTTTCTTAGAGCTCAAATCTTATCATACTTAGTCTCAGATCATGTCAAACCTTGAAACATTATTCCACCTTGATCAACTAAGTATTCTTCAACATTAATAGTGAGTGAATGCTAGCCATGAATATTTATATAGTTGCTTGTGTCTATAATATTTTAGCACTTTTGTGTTTCAATATAAAGGTTTTCTCACACTTAGAATATATTGTGCTAATTGTGTTGTTTCAAAGAGTTAAACTTATGCAAATTTTCCTAGGATGATGTCACTCCAAATTCCTACTTGGCATTCCATAGATATTCATCGATATATAAGTAAGATTTCATTTTATTGTGTGGCCCCTTTATGACTTAGTCACTTTTCATAAATCTCATAAGAGCCTAATGAATGAGAATATGCCACATGGAACTTGTCAGACTTGTGAGTCTCTTAGAATTATCATAGTTTAAAATCCATAGGATATCGCAACTAATGATAAGTTGTCACATAGAATCTATTAAACTTATGAGTATTATAAAGGCATCAAAGTTGTTAAATACCTAATAAATCCTAATAAATGAGAAGTTTCCATGTGGAACCTATCATACTTGTCAGTCTATTATAAGTGTCATAACTATCATATCCCCAAGAGATCCCAACAAATGAGAAGCTACCACATGGATCCTATCATAATAGTTAGTCTCTCAGAGGCATCAAAACTATCAGAGTCATGGGAGGGCCCAAAAAATGAGAATATTCCATGTGTAAAATGTCATACTTATCAGTCTCCTAGGGGAATTAGAGTTGTCAAATCCCCAATAAAACCCAAGGAATAAGAAGCTTCCATGTGGAACCTATCAAAATTTTGAGTCCCCAGGAGGCATCAAAGCTATTAGAGCCCTAGAAGAACCCAACCAACCATAGGTCACTATGTTGCACTTTTGTATAAAATGATATAAAGAGCTTGGATCATCTTTATTGATCTATAAAGGAAGTATATTCATTACCCATAACTTTTTACAAAGAACCATATGTCACTTTCATGAACCAAATGAAAAATGGTTTGGGATAGCCTAGATAAGAAAAATAAAAGGAATGAGTTGAGACATAAAAATATAATAAAACATCATGTTTACTTGGTAGGTCTAAGTAGTTGACTCTATTACACAAAAAGGTTAAAAGGTAACACCTCAATAGTGTCAAGTTGGCATATCCCATAGATAAACTACCCAACCATTAAATTACATGTGACCTAGCTAGAGGATAACCTAGCTACCATAGGGGCTAAAGTTGGTGTGTATCTATCATTCCCTTGGATTAATCAATTTGGGTTGTTGGGATCAAATTCAATAACTTATAAGTGTCTCCTCCCTACCATAAAATCTAAAATGGTAATGTGTTTTTAAAATTCTCTGAGTTAATACTAGATCAAGAAATGATCAAGTGGTTATGCCACAAAATAAAATTTGATTTTATGAAAGGTTAGCCTCTAAATTCCATTAATAAAGGAAATATTTTCAAAGCCCTATAAGCCTTCAAATCAATATGATTTACTATTACCACTCCAAACTCCCAATAATCCTTCTCTTTAACTCCTCAAGCTTTTAGTGTTTCCCTTGGGCCCATAATTTTGTGTGAAGTAGATCCCAACTCTCAACCATGGTCATATCATATTTTAACCCTAGAGCCAAACTTGAATATAGAGACATAACCTTCTCATCAAATCTAACCCATTTTGAGAACTAAAATAAAGTGTTCATGTCCATTAAAGTTGTACATAATCCCACCTCAGATGATAATGATGAGGAGATTAAATTACTTAACACATTCATAGCTATTAAGAAGTCAAGATTACATAAGGTTACCACCAAGTTATAAGTATTCACATGTGTTTATCTCTTCAATAACATGTTGTAAAACTTTGTGAGCATACACTACACTACCCAAAACTTGGTATACTCTACAAGGTCCCAAAATGAAATTGTGTACATATTTAGAGCTACCATAAAGTAGTACTATAGCCTCCTAGATTACACCTTGGTTTATGAAAATAATTTAGTAGACACATGGACCAATACCATGAAATATATGGGGTTCTTTAGGACTAGTCCATTGACCTAAAAAAATTGGGTCAAGAAGGACAATATCAACTCATACATTATTCACACCTTCCAATAAGGAGTTAGTGATGGAATGTTTTTTTATTGCATCAATTATTCATAGTAAAATATGTTGTGCATTCCAACATCCTCTAGGTGTCCCTATTAAGAATCATCTTTGAAATAAAGGAAGTATGGACCTTAGAAGCATCATCAATTTCAACTTGGTCAAGGGTTTGAATGAGGCCATAGGAGGAAACTTTTATATAATGAGATATATTATGGACATAGTTTCACCACCCTTGTGTTCAAGCCGTTTGTGTTTCCCCCATAGACCCCTTATAGATATGTTGTTCACATGGTATTTTATAATTTGTATTTGCATCACTATATGAACCACATCTTGGAAATTTGTGAGTACTTATAGCCCATTTTCTACATTTCCATTAACAATAGGACCATATTGTGACTATCAGATAAAATAAGGAGAATGATCTTGTCCATAAGAGGTTATCAATACTACATAGATCATACCATCATCTAGGTGTATGGAATCCAACAAGAGCCTCTCCTCTTATGCTATCAAGTCTTAGATCACCTTTTAGATTAATAGATTTATTATAAATTGGTTAAAGGTGTCATGGGTTACTCACTTGATCACCAGTAGAAGGCATGTCCATACTTCCCAATTTTTAATTTCCATCACGAATATAAGAATCTATATTTGTTATAGAAGCTAGTTTAGAATAGGAATCCTTACATCTTGGGAAGGGAATATAATAGAGAATGGGATGCTTATAGGGTTATCAATACCCATGTGGTGAAGTATGTGGTTTAGTTCAATATCACATATCACCATGAGCCTCACAAGGATGATATAATCATCTCAATCTAGTGAATAATGTTGAAGTAATAGTATAAGTGTAAGTGTAAAAATGAAAATAAAATGGACTCAATCCAAACTAGTCCTTGAAGAAAGGTCCGTGCCATCTCCATAATATCTTCCAATGTAATCACCTCTATCAAAGTAAGCCTCAAGCCTATGTTAACTTAGTTAGGAGATAAAATTAAGCAACACCAACCCATGTCTCTAAGATAATTATACAATGGATCTCAATGCCTTCACCTTTATGGGATTTACTCCCTTAGTCTTAGCGCTAGCTATACCACCTTAACTTACATGGGCCACTCAACTGTAGGTGGCACAAGTGATAAATTTTGGCATAAATAATATCCATGAATAGATCATGGAGTGTGACAATTAAGAGGTGTCACCTGATATTCCTTCCCCTACTATCACCATCCCTTAGTAACTATAAGGACCACCCTATGATTACATGTTCCTACCAAGCCCATTCAAATAAGGCATCCCTTGATTTTTGTTGTACCTACTCCTTAATTCACTCAAGTACCCTTGGCTTTAGCCATGTTTAACATTATCCCTTCCCAATTTAGGTTATTCCACCCATTCCACCTATAATAATCCCCACATCCCACCATTGGTCTCCAAGAGTCTTAGTTGCATGCCCTCATCCCCCTAGTATTTAGATTAGTTCAAGTAACTTCCAAAATTCCATGGAGGGATAATATCTTGGTGGATCCTAGCTTCATAGTGCCATCACACACTATGGATACCATGATAAGTGATCCATTGGCCATTACTCGAGTATAGACACTCCTAGTGGCCCCACCTAAACCATAATGATGGCCACCTTAGTGACAAGTGCACCAATATGTATAATTTAAGTGACTGCTAGATTTATAACACCTTTAGCTACTCTTATATAACCATAGGTTTCACTTGAAATAGTTTACACCATGGATCCTTAAATTATCAAGGTACAAGTCAATATAGGCATGATGACCCAAAATAAGAGGAAGGTAACTTTTTGCATGCCCCCAATTCAGGTTCTAGTTTCCAACATGGCTCCTCTAAACCTCACTTTGAATCCAGATGATCTAAAAAAGAATCCCAATAAAAATTAAAAGGTGTCTCCCTCTCAACCTTCTGTTCAACTTTTCCCTCCCATTGCTCCCTAGTCCTCATTTTTTTAACACCCTAGGGCCCTAATGATTTAGATTTAACTAGAAAATTTCCTCATTCTTATTAAGCACCATACTCTTAGGTGCCATTGGTCTATATATTAGTATCAACCATAACTAATGGCATGCTTAATTGTAATAACTCTTCAAGGTTAACTAAATATAGGTTAATTTTTTAAAACTCTACTTTAAAAATTTATAAAATAATAGTGATCCCTAACTAAATGGATCATTTAAAATTACTAAATTATTAACCATAAGGTTTAAGTGCTAATTCATTTATCCAGTGATCAAAATTATACAAGCTAATTTGCTTTCATGATTACAACATATAAAGTAAAATAATTAACCATGATAATAATTTAGCCTCTACTGATTAATTCATTCAATAATTATAAATAACTTACATTCAACTATTGTTACATTAAAAATCTACATCAAATACTATAACTATTCAATAATGTATATCTAAATAATCAAATTACAATAATATAATGTTCCATAGAACATATGAGTCACAATGAACTCGTTAATATATTAAAACAATCCTGAGTGAAGCCTTTATCAGTTTAATATTGGTATGTGAAGGAGAGTATCATCCAAGTGATTTTTCATACCAACCATGGACCATTGATCCCTTACATAATCTCTCAATAGAGGAATGATGCTCCCTTCATGGATGGGTAGATAGTGATAGGGCATAAATTGAGAAAGTCAACTAGAAACCCATGTGCTATAATTTAACTATCACATGAATCATATCATAAAGAAATACATTCTAACATGATAGCATGCAATACATGAAACCTAAATCAAACTAGTGAAATGACAATGTTCAAATCATAAACATTACTTTGGCCAAAGTTTTCATATAGTTTTTCAAATCTCTAAGATCAATCAATTTCAAACACACTACTCAATTAGATAACATCAATTTTGACTATTATTGACACTAAGTAAATCAATGAAGTCCATCTCACCCATTTTATTTAATTTTAGTAATATCATATTTATATACAAATTATATTTAATAATAAAATTAAAAAAATCAATATATAGCTTCCCTAACAAAATGCCACAATTATTTTTTAAATACAAGGAAACCCTATACTTAAAATTATGATAAGAATAAAAAACATTGTAATAGTAGATTTTAGGACAATAATTCTAGTAGATATTTCAACAAGCAATATCTGTTTTGTTACACAAGTCCTTTACATGCTTACTTATCACTAAAATGTCTTCTGTCAATCCATTTTCATTTTAATAACAATATCATATAATTGCTTTATTTTAAATCAACTATATAAATTTCAAAAAATATCTCACTTTAAAATCATGGAAAATAATACATTTATCCATATAGGCTATTAGTAAAGAATAGAAAAACAACTCTTATGGAATCTAGCCACAATATATATACCTAAAAATTTGTATGGTATATATATACATATACCATATAGATTTTTAGGTATTATATATATATATATATATATATATATATATATATATATATATATATATATATATATATATATATATAAAAAATACAATCATATGATGTGATAATATTTTTTTTCAAACTATAGCCTTATAAAATCATCTAATTTGATATTTATGTTGGTACAAAATACCATAATAGCTATAGGCACAGTTATAAATAGCTAGTCCTTTAGCTTACTTAAAACACTAAGTAATCACAAGTATCAATGCTAACAAATCCTTTTTAATTTAGTCAAATAAATAAATAAATAACTCAACTAACCTTACATGCATCTAGAGTCCACATTTATAATACACACATATATTTTTCAAACATTACAAACCCCAAAAATTGCAAACATTCCAAACCCCATAAATTGAAAACATTATTACTTGAACCATAAACTACGAGTTTAATTCAAATACTCTTGCCTCAATAATCAAATAATCCTATATGAAACAACTTAACCTTAATATTCATATATCATATTGATAAAACATAGACTTTGTTCAAATTACCCTAAATTTATTTTTTTACTTATTTAAAACCCAATCAAAGGAAGATAACGTTTCAACTATCTTAATTCTAAACATAATTGTTCCCAACACTTGTTTTATAAATAATGGTTTATATATATATATATATATATATCAAACTTATTTAACTAAATCAACCTAGATCAAAACCATGTAATAAAATTGAATTATATATACACAATTGCTTATTAAGCCAAATAAAAATGTTATAAGACACATAATTTTGGGCTACAAAGGGTCCTTGATATTTGAGCCTCTAGATTCTAAATTAAACCCATCCCCAAGGTAATACATGAATGACCCAAATTTTAATTTCAAATAACAACCCTAAAATGAGATGAATTAAAAGTAATAAGTCCACTCAGCTGTTTGAAAAAATGAACTCATAGAAGCTCAATCACACATTTCCATTTATACATAGACTAGTGAGGTCAACCCTAATATAGGATTTAAAGCTAAAATAATAAAACAATAATAAAATACATAGTCAAAACATCCTTTGTATATGTTTGAAACCCATTAAAATCCAATATAGGTTTGAAACCCTTGCTTAACCTATAAAACATTCTAGTTATCATAATTTCCTTTCTTCATAACTCAAAATGTAGGTGCATGCATATATAGGTTTTACGCTCAACATAACTAAATCCAAAATGGAGGATTTGGATATGTACTCAATCCCTTGGATGGGTCATACCCATCCATAGGGTTGACCATATATATTTTTTTAAATTTAAAAAAAAATCCCAAACCCTAAATAATATGCTCACAATAAATTTATAAGGTAAACACTATATTTTTAGGAATTGGAAACTAAAACAAAAATTTATAACAGACCCTACCTCAGTCCTCCATCAAGCCAAAATCCTTTCTTGATTCCAATTTTATTCCTCTCAATCTCTCTTATTCTCTATCATTTTTCCACCATCTTCTCCCTAATGCTTGGCTCCATTTATCTCCATCAAAGTCGTAGTGGTATGCCAAAATTTTTGGCATGATTCCCCCACCAAATCTCCATAGTTTAGTTAACTATTTTAAAAACCCAAAAATAAAAATGCCATCTGATAAAAATAAATTCAAGTGTTACTTAATGACTCAAATATTCTCACAATATCTTTACCAAAAGAACCCTAATTCCCTAAATATTCCTTATTGAATAATGATTTAAACATTATAATTCTTAATGATATCATCAACTTCACAAACCATAAAATTCCATGCAAAATTAAATGATTTGAATCATATTAACTTCGTTTGATAATCATGCTTTATTAAATGGTTAAAATTCAAGTTATTGACCATTCAATGATATTTATGCCTTAACTAAAGTCTTAGATCACAAAACATGCAATAATATTTATGCCAAACCCAAACAATACACCTTATTAATATTTTTAAAACCATGTTATCAAATTTACCATTATACAATGGTAAGGTTAGATATTCAAGCCTTTACAACATTATTAATGCCTAAGGCTAAACAACTTGTCAATAACATAAACAAATACCTTTTTTATTATAAATATGGATTTAGCCAACTCCAACATGTCTTATTGGTTTATTTACAGACCTTCTACCAAATAATTTGTTTTTACCATGTAAAATTAAATGATTAATATTATTCACTTAGTGTGATAATCATGATTTATTAATATTTTAAAATTTAAGCTATTAACCATGCAATGATATTTATGCCTTAACTAAAGTCTTAGATCATAAAACATGCAATAAGATTTATGCCAAAACCAAATAATACACCTTATTAAGATTTTTAAAACCATGTTATCAAAGTTACCATTATACAATGCCAAGGTTATATATTCAAGCCTTTACAACATTATTAATGCCTAAGGTTAAAAAACCTTGTCAATAACACAAACAAATGCCTTTTTATTAAAAAAATGGATTTATCCAACTCCAACATGTCTTATTGGTTTATTTGTAGACCTTATACCAAATAATGTGTTTTTATAAACACTCATGAATTATGTTGCATAACATGTTATTACGATTATCAAAATAGATATCACTAGAAGTAATTACAAACATTGCTTAGACAACATATTATGATTTTAAAATACATTAAGGATTTCAGGTCACGAGTTATGGAAACTAAAAATATATGAAGTAAACTAAGTAAACATTCCAATTTACCTCAACAAACATTTACCATACTTTTTTTACTCATATGGTACATAAATACAGTCAATATATTATGATTAACATATAAGAATATCAATCTCATAAATACAAACATGCTACCAGGTTAGGTAATATGCAAACATAATAATAAATCACATCTAATATACAAAAAATACATTAATAACCAAAACCATGATACAAGCAGTATTAACCAATTAGAATTAAAAAATAATTCCAATCTGTGTGGTGTGTGTTGGGTTTCACATTTACCTCATAGGTCTCCATTTACACCATCCTCTTTGATGATACCCTCCCTCAATCATAGTCAAGAAGGTGGAATCCATCATCCATCCACCTTAATACAAATAAATAGTGTTTAGACCATATCATATTAAAAAACTTAATAACTACTATAACAAAATATATTCCATAATCATAATTAAAATGTACCATACATAATACAATTAGCTAACTAATAGTTAACTATCATGATCATAAGTAATAAACATTATCTATAATTAGCATATAACTAATTATAATTACTTAACACATCAAATAAACCCATTATCAACCATATAAATAGTACTAATAAGTTTAGAGTAAAATTAGGATGTGACATCCTTCCCCCCTAAAGTTGGTCATCATCTTGATGTCACTTATTTTAATAAAAGTTTTGAAATAAAATAGTGTTTAGCATAAAATAAACATAATATCAGAAAATTACTAAGTAAACAAATGAGGAAACAACTTATGAAACTCTTCATAATCTTCCTAAGTAGCATTATCTTTAGAATATTGCTCCCGCTACACCTTGCACTATGACACTTCTCTATTATACAAATTAGGTTTGTGAATGTCAATTATTAGAATTGGTTCTACTGTGACCATCCTAAGATATAGAACCTTTAAATCATTCCAATCCAACACATGATAAAGATTAGCAACATACTTTTTAATATAGGAAAAATAGAAAACATTATGCATAAGTGTTAAATCTGGTGGTAAATCAGTCCTATATGTTACAAGATTAACAACTTTCAAGACCTCAAAGGGTCCCACATATCTAGGAGATAATTTTGTTGATTTTCCAAATTTGATCAAGATTTTATAGGATTTAACCCACATAAATACTTTATCTCCAACTAAAAATTTCCTTAATGTTCTTTTCAAATTATCATAGCTCTTTTGTCTATCATTGGCTTTAGCCAACCTTTGCCTTATTAACTTAACCTACTCTTCCATTTCAAGAAGCATATCTAGACCAAATACTACCCTATCTTCTAACATGTCCCAATTGATTGGTGTTCTACACCTTCTTACATACAATGCCTCAAATGGAGCCATTTCCATCATTGATTGGTATGAGTTGTTTTAGTCAAACTCAACCTATGGAAGGTATTCTTACCACCTATACTACTTATCCATGTAGCACATCCTTAAAATACATTCTAACACTTGATTAACCCTCTCTATTTTTCTATATACTTTTGGATGGTATGTTGTACTAATGTTAAACTAAGTACCCAAAGTTAAATTGAGAGTCAATGAGAATTTATCATTCATTTTTAGTTCCCTATATGAAATAATCTCTTCTAAAAACTCATGTAACCTATCCATTTATTTAATGAATCTATTCACAATCATAAGTGCATTATCTAAAATGTTACCAATAATGAAATGAGCTACTTTGGTGAGTTTATCAATACCACCAAAATCATGTTGTGTCAATTCTGAGACATTAGCAACCCTTGGACAAAGTCTATACTAATGACCTACACTTCCATTCTAATATGGTATGAGGATATAATAACCCAAAAGGATGCACATGCTCAGCCTTAACTCATTAACATTATAAACATATAGAAATAAGGCTAGATGCATCTTTTTAATTCATTTATAAAAATATAATGACCTCAATTCTCGTAATAACTTAGTCACATCTGGTTGTCCTAAATAAGGACCATACCTAAAGCAGACCTTAAAATCTAAATAGCTAAATATTGAAATCGAGGAAGAGTCTAAGATTTCCATAATTGGAGAGTATTGATTAAATGAGGAGCTATCCAAAATGATTGAGTTTTTGAGAGATAATGCTACATGCATACATACATACATGTATGTATGTTATGTGTGTATATGTATATATATGTGTAAGTATATGTATATGTGTGTATTTATCTCTCTCTCTCTCTCTCTCTCTCTCTCTCTCTCTCTCTCTCTCTCTCTCTCTCTCTCTCTCTCTCTCTCTCTCTCTCTCTCTCTCTCTGTGTGTGTGTGTGTGTGTGTGTGTGTGTGTGAATTTTTTGGAATATTTTGGGTAAGTACTTTCTTTTTATTTGTGGGTATTTTATCTCACTTTAAAACAAGGGTACAAAGTAAGATATATAAAAGGAAATTGAGTGCAATTACAAGGCTAGATTATAATTTTTCCAGTTTACAAAAAGCTTAGTTAGGCCCTCTAGTCTAAAACTACAAAAAAATGTACTTTATTACAAAGTGTTTTGCACCAATGTGTTATGCTCAAAAAAATATGAAAACATCACACAACATTTTTCTACAACATATTACCCTCAAGGTAATGGCTAAATAACAAGGTAACCTAATATGTGGTCAAGATATAAAACTACATCATAAACTCCCCCCAACTGGTAGATGCCACAACCTAGATTGATCTACTATGTCAATTTTGAATGCAGATGACAATTCATTTTGAATTCTAAAGAGGAAAAATATGTTTCATGTCATTTTAATACTTGTAAGTTTTCTAGTGCTACCGTTTCTATAAAAAATAATGCAAAATCCATTCTCACACTAAATGTTATATCCATTATGAGAAAAAAATCCAATACTAATAATATTATGGTTTAACCCGTGTATGTTGTATGCATATTAAATTCTTTTCTTATAACTTTGTCTGGTGTGAATGGAAATGCATCCTTTACCCATGGTTGGTAATTTATAGGTTTCTTCTATTTCCACATCATATTTTTTAGGCTTGAAGGATTTTTGAGCCAAAAGTGGCTTCTCCAAGGTTTATTTTTTCATGTTATAAGCTTGAAAACATATATTGAGACCTAATGGACATGTTAAAAACTTGACATTAGAGTTGCAAATTTTTTTCACAAATGTGGCCTTTAAGGACCCTATTAACATCCCATATCTCATTTGTCATCCATGAAATGACTCATGAAATATGGCTTCATCATAAATAAACTATATTTATATGTATTATCCAAAAACTACATATAAAACTTCCTTATATGGGTCTAATAAGGTCATGTAAAATTTACATAATTCATAATCAACCATGATATAAAATCCCATCCATATAATAAAGTAAGTATAATACAAAATAAAATCCATATAAACAACATCCCTATAATTTAACATCCATAAAAAAATATGTCATAAATCCATAAATCACCATAAATTATCACATGTAATTAAAAATCCATAAATAAACTATCGGTCCATTTAAAACACACACATATGAATCCATAATCAAGTTAAAATCTACATCACTTAATATAAATATCATAATCCATGAAAACACTGTAATTTATAAATTACCAACCATGGGTAAAGGATGCATTTCCATTCACACCAAACAAAGTTATAAGAAACTAATTTAATATGCATACAACATGCATAGATTAAACCATAATATTATTAGTATTGGATTTTTTTTCTCATAATGGATATAACATTTAGTGTGAGAATGTATTTTTCATTATTTTTTATAAAAACGGTAGCACTAGAAAATTTACAAGTATTAAAATGACATGAAACATATTTTTCCTCTTTAGAATTCAAAATGAATTGTCATATGCATTCAAAATTGACATAGTAGATCAATCTAGGTTGTGGCATCTACCAGTTGGTCACATGTTGATTAAAATTTAACATTAAAAGAGAGGAATTAAAATATAATAAATAGATTTTCATATAATAAAACTCATCACCTGCACTAATGTATTTCAAATATATAAATTATTATATCTAGTGATGCTAACTCCCTTCAGGGTAAGTAATTTGAAAACATCAAATCAATAAACAAGTAAAAAAAATATGGGGAAATAATTTATTTTCATCTCAACCTTTTCCTTCTATTATGTCTCCTTCACACATCATGACATCTTATTTTATGACTTCTTCAACCTCCATGACAAGTATCTATACTAACATGGTAGGTTCAACTTCTAGTGGGCCTCTCAATTTGATTTTTATTCTTGGTAAATTAGGCAAGAGTGTAGAGTATAATGAAGAATGGAGAGATAAATGGATGAATTAAAAATATGATCATGATTTTATTATGTAATTTATAATGATATAAAACAATCAAATTAAGGGATTCTAACTTACATTTACAGTCCATGACAAAAACATTACACAGTCTCACAATCTACCTTAAAAGGAACCAGTCTTGGCATTTTTAAGTTTTAAAAGGTAAAATGATATGACTTAGGTATTTATTTTGATATTGTATATCCTCATCACATTATTAAATACCTCAAATATTTATTTTTCCTAAGATAATAGGGGAAGTACCCCTATTTTGTCTCAAATAGGGGGTACTTTCCCCATGCTTACACTGGTAATTTTGGAGAATGGGATAGAATTATGAGACTAAAATATGGAGGGACATTGAAATAGGGTTTGTGAATTTATATCACACCTTAATAGACATTTAAGACACCTCATAGAGGAATGAATATCAATAAGATGTCTTCATCATTTAATGATGTAGGTAGACCTAGTAAGTAAGGATAAGGCCTGGAAGCTCAATAGTAAGCCTTATAAATCATTTATACATTATTTTTGGATATATAAAAAGGTATTAGAGCTTTCTTAATGCATATAAATCATCAAAAAGACTAGTTTAGGTTTAAGTTGTAGTCAAACCTCTATGAACATGACTAGCCTAGTTTTAAATGATGAGTCTCTTTTTATTATAACATTTGGAAAGAATTATATTGAATTTTAACATGTCCATTAGGTCTCAATATATGTTTTCAAGCTTATAACATGAAAAAATAAACCTTTGAGAAGCCATTTTTGGCTCAAAAACCCTTCAGGCATATTAGAATAAAGGAAACAAGCTTGATAGGCTAGGTTTGAGCACTCATATATTTCATGAGTCATTTCATGGATGGTAAATGAGTTATGGGATGTTAATATGGTCCTTAAAGGCCACATTTGTGAAAAAAAAAAATTGCAACTCTAATGTCAAGTTTTTAACATGTCCATTAGGTCTCAATATATGTTTTCAAGCTTATAACATGAAAAAATAAACCTTGGAGAAGCCATTTTTGGATCAAAAACAAGCTTGATAGGCTATGTTTGAGCACTCATATATTTCATGACTCATTTCATGGATGACAAATGAGTTATGCAATGTTAATAGGGTCCTTAAAGGCCACATTTGTGAAAAAAATTTGTAACTCTAATGTCAAGTTGTGTATTTATTTTAGTACTACACTCCTCAAATTCTCCTTATCTAGTACATAAATCCATCATTTTTACCTTATCAAACCATCATCTTCAAACTTGAATACCTAAAACTTAGGACCTTGAGCATTTTGAGCCAATTCTAGATTTAATTGTTTATAAAATTCATCTCTATGAACATGACTAGCCTAGTTTTAAATGATGAGTCTCTTTTAATTATAACATTTGGAAAGAATTATATTGAATTTTAACATGTCCATTAACCTTGGAGAAGCCACTTTTGGCTCAAAAACCCTTCAGGCATATTAGAATAAAGGAAACAAGCTTGATAGGCTAGGTTTGAGCACTCATATATTTCATGAGTCATTTCATGGATGACAAATGAGTTATGGGATGTTAATAGGGTCCTTAAAGGCCACATTTGTGAAAAAAAATTGCAACTCTAATGTCAACTTGTGTATTTATTTTAGTAGTACACTCCTCAAATTCTCCTTATCTGGTACATAAATCCATCCTTTTTACCTTATCAAACCATCATCTTCAAACTTGAATACCTAAAACTTAGGATCTTGAGCATTTTGAGCCAATTCTAGATTTAATCATTTATAAAATTCATCTCTATGAGCATGACTAGCCTAGTTTGGAAAGAATTATATTGAATTTTAACATGTCCATTAGGTCTCAATATATGTTTTCAAGCTTATAACATGAAAAAATAAACCTTGGAGAAGCCATTTTTGGCTAAAAAACCCAATTCTAGATTTAATTGTTTATAAAATCATCTCTATGAACATGACTAGCCTAGTTTTACATGATGAGTATCTTTTAATTATAACATTTGGAAAGAATTATATTGAATTTTAACATCTCCATTAGGTCTCAATATATGTTTTCAAGCTTATAACATGAAAAAATAAACCTTGGAGAAGCCATTTTTGGCTCAAAAACCCTTCAGGCATATTAGAATAAAGGAAACAAGCTTGATAGGCTAGGTTTGAGCACTCATATATTTCATGAGTCATTTCATGGATGATAAATGAGTTATGGGATGTTAATAGGGTCCTTAAAGGCCACATTTGTGAAAAAAATTTGCAACTCTAATGTCATGGTGTGTATTTATTTTAGTACTACACTCCTCAAATTCTCCTTATTTGGTACATAAATCCATCCTTTTTACCTTATCAAACCATCATCTTCAAACTTGAATACCTAAAACTTAGAATCTTGAGAATTTTGAGCCAATTCTAGATTTAATTTTTTATAAAATTCATCTCTATGAACATGACTAGCCTAGTTTGGAAAGAATTATATTGAATTTTAACATGTCCATCAGGTCTCAATATATGTTTTCAAGCTTATAACATGAAAATATAAACCTTGGAGAAGCCATTTTTGGCTCAAAAACCCAATTCTAGATTTAATTGTTTATAAAAAAAATGTGGCTTAAAGGCCACATTTGTGAAAAAAAATTGCAACACTAATGTCAAGTTGTGTATTTATTTTAGTAATACACTCCTCAAATTCTCCTTATCTGGTACATAAATCCATCCTTTTTGACTTATCAAACCATCATCTTCAAGCTTGAATACATAAAACTTAGGATCTTGAGCATTTTGAGCCAATTCTAGATTTAATTGTTTATAAAATTCATCTATATGAACATGACTAGCCTAGTTTTAAATGATGAGTCTCTTTTAATTATAACATTTGGAAAGAATTATATTGAATTTTAACATGTCCATTAGGTCTCAATATATGTTTTCAAGCTTATAACATGAAAAAATAAACCTTGGAGAAGCCATTTTTGGCTCAAAAACCCTTCAGGCATATTAGAATAAAGGAAACAAGCTTGATTGGCTAGGTTTGAGCACTCATATATTTCATGAGTCATTTCATGGATGACAAATAAGTTATGGGATGTTAATAGGGTCCTTAAAGGCCACATTTGTGAAAAAAAATTGCAACTCTAATGTCAAGTTGTGTATTTATTTTAGTACTACACTCCTCAAATTCTCCTTATTTGGTACATAAATCCATCCTTTTTACCTTATCAAACCATCATCTTCAAACTTGAATACCTAAAAATTAGGATCTTGAGCATTTTGAGCCAATTCTAGATTTAATCATTTATAAAATTCATCTCTATGAGCATGACTAGCCTAGTTTGGAAAGAATTATATTGAATATTAACATGTCCATTAGGTCTCAATATATGTTTTCAAGCTTATAACATGAAAAAATAAACCTTGGAGAAGCCATTTTTGGCTCAAAAACCCAATTCTAGATTTAATTGTTTATAAAATTCATCTCTATGAACATGACTAGCCTAGTTTTAAATGATTAATCTCTTTTAATTATAACATTTGGAAAGAATTATATTGAATTTTAACATGTCCATTAGGTCTCAATATATGTTTTCAAGCTTATAACATGAAAAAATAAACCTTAGAGAAGCCATTTTTGGCTCAAAAACCCTTCAGGCATATTAGAATAAAGGAAACAAGCTTGATAGGCTAGGTTTGAGCACTCATATATTTCATGAGTCATTTCATGGATGACAAATGAGTTATGGGATGTTAATAGGGTCCTTAAAGGCCACATTCGTGAAAAAAATTGCAACTCTAATGTCAAGTTGTGTATTTATTTTAGTACTACACTCCTCAAATTCTCCTTATCTGGTACATAAATCCATCCTTTTTACCTTATCAAACCATCATCTTCAAACTTGAATACCTAAAACATAGGATCTTGAGCATTTTGAGCCAATTCTAGATTTAATTGTTTATAAAATTCATCTCTATGAACATGACTAGCCTAGTTTGGAAATAATTATATTAAATTTTAACATGTCCATTAGGTCTCAATATATGTTTTCAAGCTTATAACATGAAAAAATAAACCTTGGAGAAGCCATTTTTGGCTCAGAAATCCAATTCTAGATTTATTTGTTTATAAAACAAATGTGGCTTAAAGGCCACATTTTGAAAAAATATTGCAACTCTAATGTCAAGTTGTTTATTTACTTTAGTAATACACTCCTCAAATTCACCTTATCTGGTACATAAATCCATCCATTTTACCTTATCAAACCATCATCTTCAAACTTGAATACATAAAACTTAGGATCTTGAGCATTTTGAGCCAATTCTAGATTTAATTGTTTATAAAATTCATCTATATGAACATGACTAGCCTAGTTTTAAATGATGAGTCTCTTTTAATTATAACATTTGGAAAGAATTATATTGAATTTTAACATGTCCATTAGGTCTCAATATATGTTTTCAAGCTTATAACATGAAAAAATAAACCTTGGAGAAGCCATTTTTGGCTCAAAAACCCTTCAGGCATATTAGAATAAAGGAAACAAGCTTGATAGGCTAGGTTTGAGCACTCATATATTTCATGAGTCATTTCATGGATGAAAAATGAGTTATGGGATGTTAATAGGGTCCTTAAACGCCACATTTGTGAAAAAACTTTGCAACTCTAATGTCAACTTGTGTATTTATTTTAGTACTACACTCCTCAAATTCTCCTTATCTGGTACATAAATCCATCCTTTTTACCTTATCAAACCATCATCTTCAAACTTGAATACCTAAAACTCAGGATCTTGAGCATTTTGAGCCAATTTTAGATTTAATTGTTTATAAAATTCATCTCTATGAGCATGACTAGCCTAGTTTGGAAAGAATTATATTGAATATTAACATGTCCATTAGTTCTCAATATATGTTTTGAAGCTTATAACATGAAAAAATAAACCTTGGAGAAGCCATTTTTGGCTCAAAAATCCAATTCTAGATTTAATTGTTTATAAAATTCATCTCTATGAACATGACTAGCCTAGTTTTAAATGACGAGTATCTTTTAATTATAACATTTGGAAAGAATTATATTGAATTTTAACATGTCCATTAGGTCTCAATATATGTTTTCAAGCTTATAACATGAAAAAATAAACCTTGGAGAAGCCATTTTTGGCTCAAAAACCCTTCAGGCATATTAGAATAAAGGAAACAAGCTTGATAGGCTAGGCTTGAGCACTCATATATTTCATGAGTCATTTCATGGATGACAAATGAGTTATGGGATGTTAATAGGGTCCTTAAAGGCCACATTTGTGAAAAAAAATTGTAACTCTAATGTCAAGTTTTTAACATGTCCATTAGGTCTCAATATATGTTTTCAAGCTTATAACATGAAAAAATAAACCTTGGAGAAGCCATTTTTGGCTCAAAAACCCTTCAGGCATATTAGAATAAAGGAAACAAGATTGAAAGGATAGGTTTGAGCACTCATATATTTCATGAGTCTTTTCATGGATGACAAATGAGTTATGGGATGTTAATAGGGTCCTTAAAGGCCACATTTGTGAAAAAACTTTGCAACTCTAATGTTTTTAATACTACACTCCTCAAATTCTCCTTATCTGGTACATAAATCCATCCTTTTTAACTTATCAAACCATCATCTTCAAACTTGAATACCTAAAACTTAGGATCTTGAGAATTTTGAGCGAATTCTAGATTTAATTGTTTATAAAATTCATCTCCTAGAGAGAATTTCACCACTTGATCATGAAAACTACTCCTGATAGTATCCAAAGTTGTTATATACCTTTGATGACTAAGGGCATCTACAACCCTATTTTACTTACCTTTAATATAATTAATATCAAATTTATAATCTATTAGGAACTCTAACCATTGTCTTTGATGTGCATTCAAGTTAGGTTGGGTAAAGATATACTTGAGTTCCAAGTTATCAGTCTTGAGCTCAAATAGTTTTCCTAATAGATAATGCCTCTAAACCTTTAAGGCATGACAAATTTTAGCCAATTCTAGGTCATACAGGGCATAATTTTCCTTATATAGTTTAGAATTTATAGACTCATAAGCTACAAATAAACCTTATTTCATGATAAATCCTCTAATGCCATCTCCTAAAGCATTGATTATCACTTGAGAACTGACCATTTAGATCAAGAAATCTCAACACTAGTGTTGAGGTGAGTCTTCTTTTCAGAACCTAAATATCTTCCTCACACTTCACTGACCATGTGAACTTCTAATTTTTTAGTTGAAGAGAAGTAATCAACTTTGAAATCTTATAAAATTTTGGAAAAAAATTCTTGTAATATCCTACCAAACCCATAAACTCTTAACTTTATAGATGTTTTTAGGTGATGGCCATTCCATAATGGATTTAATCTTCTAAGGGTTCACATATATTCCTTCTATAGATATAATGTACCCAAAGAACAATACCTTTTTTAAAATAAGGCACACTTTGATAAATTTCCAAAAATTTTATGCTTCCACAACTATTGTTGAACCAACTTCAAATTATCTAGATGTTCCTCCTCAGATTGAGAATAGATGAGGATATCATCTAAAAAGACTAACACAAAATTATCTAGATAATATCTGAATATGTTGTTCATGAGATTCATAAAAATTTTAGGTGCATTTGTTAATCCAAAATTAATAATCATGAACTCATAATGCTCATATAGATTTTTCAAGGATATTTTTGGAATTTCTTCCTCACAAATTCTTAATTGATGATATCCTACTCATCGATCAATATTCAAGAAAACTAAAGCGCCATGCATTTGTTCAAAAAGACCATAAATGTGAGGTAAAGGATACCTAATTTTTATCATTGCATTTTTTAACATCTTGTAATCAATATATATGAAAATATTTCCATCCTTCTTCTTAATGAACACCACTAGTGCACCCCATGGTGACACACTTGGTTGAATAAACCTTTTAGATAATATCTCTTGAAGTTGAGCCTTAAAATACACAAACTTAGTTGTCATCATTCTATAATGGATTTTTAATATATTTCTAACCTTGTAATCATGTCAATTGAGAAATCAAATTCACTCTTAGGAGGTAAACATAACAATTCTTCAAGAAAACATCTCAAAAATCTTAGATGAAAGGATAAATTTCAATAGAAGGTTACTTTAATTCTTCCATCACATTTATTTTTAAAATAAATTCTAGACACCCTTTCCTCTGATATTTATTCAACTAAATTAGAAAAAAATTCCTTAGTTTAATCTCCCTAAATTTGGGTTTGATTACCCAAATCATCCATACATTCAACCCTTTTAAGTAGACAATCTACCTTGGCTATATGTTGAGCTAAAATGTTTAATATTAGGTTTTATCAATATGGATTGCACCTTTGAGGTATGGAGTTTCAATCCTACCTCATCCATATGATATAATTGAATCACCTATAGGTGTGTGTATCCTAATGAGTGAGGCGAGTCTCTAGGTTTGGGGCTAGCTCCCCTAATGCATCATCTATGTTCAAATTGTTAAACCTAATTGTATTATAAATAAAAGGGATATAAAATAATTTAAAAAACTCTAAACTATAAGAGGTGATGTACCAGTATGTTATGTCTACCCTACTTGATCCTTTAACAACACTTATGGATAAAACAAGGACTAGTTACTAATGCACTCTCCCAAAAAGGACTCATACACATCAATACTTCACATAGAGGTCATGTTAATTGACTATAACCTAAGGGTGATGAATGATATTTATAATTTAAGAAACTAAAAATAAATTTCCACTATAATCACAATCATTATTACCTTCAAACAATATGTAGCCTGCATAAGACCAATTTACTAGCATTTAGGTGAGAAACAAGGACTTACAAAGGGAGAAAGAGTTCAACCACCAATGAAAATCAAAAAAATGTGAACACAATAGAAAATAGTATGGATAAGGATGAATCAATCTTTATATTATCTCAAAGGTTTCAAGATACAAATGGGTAAAATTTTATCATACCGAGTAGAGGGATGTCTATAATGGCTTTATAAGCCCCATTTAAAGAACATGAGAGAGAGAGAGTGAGAATATGGCTTAGAGATGGAGTGTATAGGACATAATTACCATAACCCATATAAAATATCTAAAAACTAAATGATAATAAGGAAACAATTTGGTAATTCTCCCCATGCATTGATTTGGTGGCATGATTAAGGTCTTTAATGAGCATTTTGGGTGTAGAGTTGTTGTGAATGCTCTATTTTTGGTCATATATGACTATATGAATTCAACATGCTCATTTAAACTATTTAATTACTCCTTTATATTTAATATATACCATGCACCTATTTTAGGAAGGCATTTTTAGTTTGAACATGGTCATTACTAGCCTAGATTCTACCCTTCATGCCATTTACAATCTATATAATGCATTAGACACCTTAGTGAGTGAGATACCTAAGAATTAAACACGTTTAAGTTAGTATTTATCTTGATAATGGATTTTATATGTTGATACATTGATGATTATACCTTAGAGAGCCTTTTGACCATGTGAGTAGACCTACAACACTCTCTTCTCAATGCAAATGAAGGCTACCTCTCCACTTGTCTTCAATTATACTCACTAGGATTTATTATGCCACTATAGGGATTAAATAATGATTTTTTGGAGACCATTTCATCTCTTTATAGGTTCAAGATTCCTTACAACCCACTCAAGACCTCAAACATGCTTGGGAACCATGAAAATAGACCAAAAAAAGACACTACAAGCCTTTTTCTTGCTTTTTTTACCCCACACATGCCAAATTCCTAGTATACATGGAAAAAATGACCTTTTGTTGTATTTTTTGTGATTTCAAGGAGTTTTAGGTATATTTTTTTATTAGGAGAAGACTCTTAGCCATCGGGATATCTATGAGGGTTTTAGAGGGTTTGGAGTGGCCTACCATCTTAATGATGGTTCATAAAGCAAAAGCCTTGTATTTTAAAATTAAGGCCATGAACCTAGAGTGCATAGATCCCCTAAAATTTACATAACATACCTTTCCACCATGCATCTTTTCTAATGATATATGAGTGAAGATTGGTACGTCTCAAGCTTCTCCTAAGCAGTCTAGGCATGCCTGTAGTCTTAAGGATCATTCGAAAATATTCCCCCTAGATACATCTCTCTATACCATGAATGAAAATTAAATATGGGTCCTAAAATTTCCCTAATATAACTGGGGCCCATTCACTTATTCTTTCAAGATATGAGCATCATAATATACAACTCAGTTTGGTAGACTATGATGACAGAGCTCGAGGAGGTCTATTTGGCCAAAAGGGCACTTTCCTTATATTTCCCTACCTTTGATGCATTTTAAATACCTTTAATATCAACATAAAACCTCATATATCCCTACATATTCTCAAGGAACTCATCTTTTCATAAGAGTGGAGCTAAAGGTCTAGGGTCATATGTAAGGTTTTAGGCCTTAAAGGCCTAGACTGATCTTCAAGGTACAAGCCCACCTGTAGGTGATTATGGTGACCTAAAAGCCTTATTAAAATATTTTACATTCAGATTAAACACTTTTTATAGTCACATATTTTATAATACCTCTATCTATTCCATTCCTTCTCTTTAGACCTATTATGACCATCACTAGCCTATAGTCAGGTTCTCTAACCTATTAATGTAAATTACTTTGGTAATCTACATTTCCCCATTTTTAATTTCAAAGAGATTTTTAACCCTCATGAGATGTATCTATATATATTTAAACACCCTATTAAGACTTAGGTATCTATCCTACTTGTAAAAAATACACTCTTGTAACTATACACACAAGCCTATGTGTGAGGCTCTAGACTCAACAAGCCTAAACATGCCTCTCAACCTTGTCATTAATTTATAATAACTTATAGGATCATATATATCTTATGATAGATATTTATAATATAATTTTCATTTCATTTTATCCTCCTTGACCTCTTTTTCTTAAAACTAACCTGTCCTTTCTCTCTTGTGTGTAGGCCCACTAAGCCACTAAGCAGTCTTGTAGGTGTCTATGGACTATATCTACAAAGTCATAATGAGTTTATTTTGATCATTTATTGAAACTTATCCTTAGGTATCTATACCCTCAAATTATTTATAACACTTTGTGTACCATGTAAGATCTAAACTTACTATTATGCATGATATTCTCTCTTCAAGCTTGAGAACAACTTGAGCTGTTTATAGTTGATCATTTGGGGTCTTTACTACATACCTAGAGTGGGATTATCTTAATTATGGTGTTTTATCATATTTTACCTTATTATCCCTTATTTAATGTATGTCCAATTAGGTCTATGAAACCTTCATGCTTGTA
The DNA here is from genome assembly GCA_037957365.1 of Torreya grandis. NCBI lineage: Eukaryota > Viridiplantae > Streptophyta > Pinopsida > Cupressales > Taxaceae > Torreya > Torreya grandis. The sequence continues at coordinate 800,247 of JARHVA010000132.1, forward strand.
TCTACTTCACAAGATATAATCCCTTTTGAGAAGTTTGTATACAAACCAATATGACACCTCAAGCCTAAGATGGACATGTAGGTGATCATTTTTTGTGTGAGTAGATTATTATATTATTCAAGGATTTTTTTATCTCATCTCTCATCATAAATTACTCCAACTTGTATTTCCCATCTTCCTTAAAATTTGAAATCCAACTTAAAAACCCAAGCAAGCCTATGTGTTACCACTCTACCTGTAGGTATGTTTAGATGTCTTGACATTGGTCTTGAGGAAATAATTCCTCACTAGTATTGACATTTTAAAATTTTAAAACACTATATATCCCTTGTTATTAGGTATTCAAACTCCATTCTAATGCACATTTGAACACAATGTTTTACAAAATGCAAACCTACAAGTCTGTAGACCTATAGGTCTACATTCCTATACTTTTAGGCTTCTTTTTGGTGTAAAAAAGATATGAAAAACCTAATATTATCATTCATTTGATATTTACATTAAAATTATAATATTTATACTCTCATACACCCTTGAATAATGCAAAATAAGACCTCATTACTCCATTTTTGTAGGCAACTTACACACATGGTCCCAAAGTGAAGAATACTAGATGTTTCTTGGAAGGAAGGGTATGAGAGTAGATCACTTGAGAATATTTTATAGAGATATAATTAATTGTAATGGATTTAAATTTTATGGATAAAATTCATCAACATTATTTTTTTGAAGACTTTCAAACATTCAAGAAACCAAAATAGTCACCCTGCAAAATGAGAACAACAGAGGTTTCTTATCAAATTGAGGCCATATGTGAAAAAATTTGGTGGATTAATATTTAAAATGTATTTTTAGACATATAAAAATATTTTTAAAACACTCTCATACTTCAAAAAGTCTATTTTTTCAAGAAATATTACCCAAAACTTAGCCATTGCAATTTTGCAAGGGTTTAAGACCACCTAGGGGTCTTAATGATTATTCATAAAGCATAGGGATATTATATTAATAAAAACACAAATAATTTAAATCAAATTGGTTAATATACCTCTAACCAAAATATTGGGCTCTGAATCTCTCTGTATGGATCATATCATTTAATTCAAACTAGCCCTTGTTAGTTTGCCAAGAGCTCGTTGGACATTCTACTACATTTTTTGCCTTTCTCTTGGATTTTTTATCATGGATTCTTATATGTTATTTATATAAGGGATCCCCCATGATATTTTTAACCTAACCCTACAAGTTTTTCCAAGTGTTGAAAGCACTTGAAAAACATCTTTTCTTTGCATTTTTTCATGTTTGAGATCTTGGGAACCCATTGGAGGCCAAAAGGAGGGAAATGAGAGGTTAAATGTATTTCTAAATTATATTTTATGGATTTATGTAAGTTTAAAATTCACTTTTAAAGTGTTTAAGGACCTTTTATGGTGAATTAAGGATGTTTGACCCCTAAAAATGTTTTTTTTTACATATAAGACCACCTTGTTATGACTCTTCAATGATTATGAGACCTTTTGGTAACATTTCATCCTTTATGATGAATAAATTATGTCCTAAGGGCCATATTAACACTATTAACATGGTTTGAACACCCATTGAAGGAAATATATACATAATATCAGATGTAATAATAGTTGAAGTATTTATCGTAACATTTACTAAAAGACCTTAAAATATGCTAAAGGATTCAAACAAAGTTACCCTTATTCCATCATATTATCTTTAATATCCTTTATTTTTCCACATTATATAATTTATTATTATGCTTAAATGTATGCATAACTAATCATGTGCTGAAACATCATAGTTCATCCATTAGGTGTGATTTTAGACAAGGGATGTCACACTATGACTTGGTGTAGACTCTTAGACATAATCAATATAAGGTGAAACCTTGACACAAAAAAGATGATATGGAGACTACCATGGAAATATTATACATAGACTCACCATATGAACATGTCACTTATGAACCAATGATAATTGACCCTCTTCTAGACTATCATGACATCCCAAAGACTCATGAAAATGAAAAGAACATTGTTCAAGGTTTTTGACCAAGAGTTGATTCTTTCTAAGTCTAATAGAAAAAATATATGAACACTAGGATCATGTCATATGACCCAAAGGAGCAATAAATAGATACACTACCATAGTGAATTCTAGTATTTTGATCTCAGATTCAACCAAACATTTGTTGACCTTAACCCTAGATTTGTTCCCATATTAAACTAACCATGCATTTTTCATAACACCAGCTTTCCTAGATAACTTATTAAGGATAATAATAATAATAAAACATTCATTATATCTAATTTGAATCAAAATTAAAATTGGTTGACCAAATAAAGTACCTAAAAACAAAATAGAAGCTTGAAACTCAGCTTGTTGGTTGTCAATAGTTATGTGAATCCTCTACTGGAAAGATCCCTTCTATTAAGCAAAACCCTTATTATTACCATATAATTGACCTTGAGTGCATTCACTAGCATAATGATCACCTCCATAGATAAAACCTCCTTTGAAACCATTATTGAGTTCCTTATTCCTTGAATCACTTCTAAACTTTGCATTCTAGCTCTTGAACTAGTTTTTAGAGTTTCCAATTCTTTTTGAAAGTCATTTCAGAACCTCAGAAAAAATTCTTAAATTTTTATCTAACTTGATTAAGTGAATTTAAATTCTTCTCATACTTAACTACCTTTTTGAAGACATGATCCATAGTATATGGCCCATGCACATCCACTTCACACCCAATTTGGGGTTTTAATCCCATAAACAATTTCTTGAATGAAAACCTCTTGTCTACCTGATACTATAGAGTATATTTTAGGAGCTTAGTGAATTGATCCTAGTACTCATTCACTAAAATTTCTACCTATTTCATAGTCTAAAAATATGTCAACTTCTAATTGAAATAGATCTAGGGAAATCATTTTTATTTGAACAAGGTCATGAACTATTCCCACATGGTAGTGGTAGATTCTAGTTTCATCTCTAGTTTCTTATTTACCCTCCACGTAGTTGCTTCATTAGCCAACTAGTAAGCTCCACAAACTAATTTTTTATCCTTAGGGTAATTTAAAATATAAAAATACTTTTCCATCTCTATTAGGCATGCTTCATCTCCATCTCCCAGAATGGTTCCATCCAACTTATGTGGATTAACCTTCTTCATATATCATGCAATCTCAATAGCAACATGTGTTCTTACATCTTGAGGTACCTTCTCTTACCTAGGATCCTGAGGAAATTTTTGCCTAATAGGATGTTCTTTAGGTTCATTCTAAATGTTTTCCTCAACATCACCATGAATTTCCTACTCAAGGTCAACTATAGGTCCCTAGTCTCATATATGGCTATAAGAGTCTGATCAAGCTTGGCAACTTATTCAGTGGCAAATTGATTTGGTTCAACTAGAAGGTTATCATTATTAGGATTATATGTACCCTCACTAGTTAAGATTTGAATGAAATTCTTATTTTTGAATAATAATAATAATAATAATAATAAGATTATATTAGAAAACTCATTAATTCTAAATGTTTGATCCTCAAATCTGATACCATAATATAATAGCCCCTTAGGGTTAACTAGAGTTAAGTTAATTTTTTCAACTCTACTTTAAAAATTAATATATCAATAGTGACCCCTAATTAAATGCATAATTTAAATATCAACCATCAAGTTTAGGTGATGATTTATTTAATAGTGATCAGAATTATACAAGCTAATTTTATTTCATAATTACAACATATGAAGTATAATAATTAACCATCATAATAATTTATCCTTTATTGATTAATTAATTAAATAAGTATAAATAAGTTACAACCAACTAATATTATGTTAAAATTTACATTAGATAAATATTTAATAATATATATCTAAATAATCATATTACAATAATATAATGTTCTATAGAACATACGAGTCATAATGAACTCGTTAATATCTTAAAACAATCCTAAGTGAAGCTTCTATTAGTTGACTACTAGTAAGGGAGGTAAAGTATAATTTGAATGTTTTTTCACACCAAATATGGACCACTGATCCCCCATACAATCTCCTAATAAGGTAATGGCCCTCTTTTCATAGATGGACAGATAGTGATAGTGCATAAATTAAGAAAGTTAACTAGAAACCTGAGTGTTGTAAGATAACTGTCACACATACCATATCATAAAGAAATACATTATAATATTTTATCATGTAATACATTCATCCCAAATAAAACTTGTGAAATGACAATGTTCAAATCATAAACATTACTTTGGCCAAAGGTTTCATATAGTTTTTCAGATCTCTAGGATCAATCAATTTCACACACACTACTCAATCGGATTACATCAATTCTGACTATTAGTGACACTAAGTAAATTAGTGAAGTCTATCTTACTCATTTATTTAGTGTAATTAATATCATATTTATATACAATTATATTTAATACTAAAATCAACAAATTCAATATATAGATCCCCATAAAAATGCTATAACATTCTTAAATAAATACAAGGAAAACATATACTTAAAATCCATCTTATGAATATTTATAATTATTCTAAAAATAATAGACATCATAGCAATAGATTGTAGGAAAATCAATCTAATAGATATTTCAAAAATTAGTATATATCTTGTTACACAAGTCATTTACCTACTTACTTATCACTAAAATGTCTTCTATCAATCCATTTTTTATTTTTAATAACAACATCATATGATTACTTGATTTTAAATCAACCATATAACTTTAAATAAATATCCCACTTTAAAATCATGGAAAACAATACATTCATACATATAGGCTTTTAGTAAAGAAAATAAAAACAACTCTTATGGAATCCATCCACACACACACACACACACATGTATGTCATATATATATATATATATAGAGAGAGAGAGAGAGATAAAGAGAGAGTTATATACACACACATACATACAAACATATACATATACATATACACACACACACATACATGCATATATCTACACACACACACACACACACACACACACACACACACACACACACACACACACACACACACACACACACACACACACACACTCACACACACACTCACACACACACACACACACATACTATACATTCATAAAATGTGATAATATTTTTGTTCAAAATACAACCTTATAAAATCATCTAATTTGATATTCATACTAGTAAAAAATACCATCTTAACATAACCATGACTAATTAATAACTATAGGCATGGATATAAATGATCAATCCTTTAACTTAACTAAAACACTAAGTAATCACAAGTACTAATGATAATGAACCCTTTTTAATTTGGTTGAATGAATAACTAAAAATCTTGATTGACCTTACATGCATCTATAGTCCACATTTATAATATTTATAGATATTTTTCAAACATTCTAAACCCCAAAGATTATAAACATTGTTACTTGAACCATAAAATACAATTTTAATTCAAATACTCTTTCCTCAATTATCAAATAATCCCATATGAAATAGCTTAACCTTAATATTTATATATCATATTAATAAAACACAAACTTTATTCAAATTACCCTGAGTTTATAATTTGAATAATTTAAAACCCAATCAAAGAAGATAATTTTTCAACTATTTTAAATCTAAACATAATTATTCCTAACACTTGTTATATAAATAATGTTTTGTATTTTTATCCATCTTATTTCACTGAATCAACCCAGATCAAAATTATGCAATAAAATTAAATTATATGTATGTAGTTACTTATTAACCCAAAGTAAAATATTATCAGACATAATTTTTTGGGCTATGAAGGGTCCTTCATATTTGACCCTATGGATGGGTTGAACAAGGTCATGCATGACTAACCCAAATTACAATTTCAAAAAACAACCCTAAAATGAGATGAATGCCTAGTAATAAGTCCACTCAGTTGTTTGAACAAATTAACTCATATAATCTCAATCACAAATTTCCATTTATACACAGACTAACAAGGTTGACCCTAATACAGGGTTTAAACCTAAAATAATTAAAATAATAATAAAATACACACATTTAAAACATCCTTTATAGATATTCAAAACCCATTGAAAGCCAATGTAGGGTTGAAAACCTTGCTTAACTTATCAAACATTATAACTATCATAATTTTTTTGATTCATAACTCAAAATGAAGGTGCATACATATATAGGGTTTATACTCAACATTTTTGATGTAAACTACTTCATACATAGCTAAATCTGAAATGGAAAATTTGGATATATGATCAACCCTCTGGATGGATCATACCTATCCATTAGATCAACCATATTTTTTTTTAATATTCAAAACAAAATTCCCAAACCCTAAACAATATGCTCAAAGCAAATTTATATGGCAAGCACTATATGTTTAAGAAATGGAAACTAGAATAATAATTTATAACATACCCTACCTCAGTCCTTCATCAAGCCAAAACCTTTTCTTGCTTTCAATTTTCTTCCTCTTGAGCTCTATTCTTCTCCATCTTTTTTCAACCATTTTCTCCCCAATGCTCGGATCAATTTATCTCCATCAAATTCCCAATGGTATGCCAAATTTTCCAACATGATTTCCCCACCAAATCTCCATAGTTTAATCAACTATTTGAAAACCCCAAAAATGAAAATGCCATATTACAAAACTCAAGTCAAGTGTTCTGTAATGACTTGAATAGTCTTGAATTATCTTTTCCAAAGAAACCTTGATTCCTTGAATATTCCAAATTGAATAATGATTTAAACATTATTATTCTCAATGATATAATTGACTTCAAAAACCATAAAATACCATGTAAAATAAAATGATTTAAATCCTATTGACTTTGTATGATAATCATGCCTTATTAAAAGGTTAAAATTCAAGCTATTGACCATGAAATAATCTTTATGCCTTGACTAGAGTCTTATATCACAAAACATGCAATAAGCTTTATGTCAAAACCAAAAAATACACCTTATTAATATTTTAAAACCATGTTTTCAAACTTACCATTATACAATGCCAAGGTTAGATATTCAACCCTTTACAACATTATTAATCCCTAAGGTAAAATAACTTTATCAATAACACAAACAAATACCTTTTTATTATAACAATGGATTTAGCCAAATCTAGCATGTCTTATAGTTTATTTTTAGACCTTGTACCAAACAATTTGTTTTTTATAAACACTGCATTGATTATTTTACATAACATGCTATTATGATGATTGAAATAGATATCACTATAAATATTCAAAAACGTTACTTAAATAGTAGATTACGACTTTACAACACATAAATATAAATTAAATATTTTGGGGCATGAGTTATGGAGAATAAAAATATAAGCAGTAAACAAAGTAAACATTCTAATTTACCTTAGCAAACATTTTCCATACTTTTTCTAGTCATAAGGTACATAAATGTAGTCAATGGAGTATGATAATCATATAAGAATCTTAATCTCATAAATGTAAACACACTACCAAGATAGGTAATATGAAAACATAATAGTCAATCACATCTAATATACAAAAAATACATTAATAACCAAAAGCATGATTCAAATAGTATTAACCAACTAGAATTAGAAAACAATATACTTTGTGTGGTGTTTGTTGGGTTTCATGTTTCCATTCTCTCTTTTTTCATAGGTCTCCATCTACACCATCCTCTCTTATGATACCCTCCCTCAATCATTGTTAGGAGGGTGGAATCCATCCTACATCCACCTCAGTACAAATGAATATTGGTTAGACCATATCATGTAAAAGAACATAATAACTACTATAACAAAATATATTACATAATCATGATTAAAATTTAACATACATAATAGAATCAGCTAATTAATAGTTAACTATCATGATCATAAGCAATAAATATTGTCTATAACCATCATATAACTAATTCTATCTACTTTACACATCAAATAAAACCATTATCAATAACATAATCAATAGTAATAAGTTTAGAGGAAAATTGGGATGTGACATCCTTCCCCCCTAAAGTTGGTCATCATCCTGATGACACTTATTTCAATAATTTTTTTGAAATAAAATAGTGTTTAGCAAAAAATAAACATAATATCAGCAAATTAATAAGTAAACAAATGAGGAAATAACTTATGAAACTCTTCATAATATTATTAAGTAGCACTATCTTCAGAAGATTGATCCTATTGGCTAATTTTGGCCTACATACAAAGCTTTTACCTAAATGGATGAGTTGAATAGAGTTCTAGATGGAATGAGTAGTCTAAATATCACATTTAGCTTGAAAATCTTTTGAAACACTTTAAGTAAACTTAAAATGTAGTTTGTCAAATTTGAGAAAACAAGTTTCCATGGTGATCATAGCATTCAAGAACATGAAGCAAGTTTGTACAAGCCTCAAAAGTTCATTCGAGCCTTTAAGATTCAAACAATAGTTCAAACACAAGTCTAGAAGAACCAAACCATCATGACACATCATGCATAAATGAATAGGTTGGTTTACTTATGAATTTTATAATTATGCTTAAGAATCCTCTAAATCCCAAAATATCACATGGATATGAAGTCCTTCATGCCTAGATCATGCTCTACAAATTTCATGTCTTAATGAGCTTACTATCCTAAGATATAAGCCTTTAAAGTTAGACTTGTAGAGTAAGACATGCATGGGGATGTCAAGTAAAGCTATGGAAAATATCTATTTTAATTTAAATGTTCTAAAGATGAATGTATAGCTTACAAGTGTCAATATCATGTGAGATCAAGTCAAGATTTAATGGTGAGTGGTGATCTAATGAGTTAGTGGATCCTAAAGATCTAATGGTGCATGTTTGATCATGCATCAAAGATCTAAAGTGAGCATCAAGTTAAAAGGTTAGTGGATCCAAGTATGAACACACAGTTGATAAGTGTCAAGATCTTAGGTACTTGAATAGATCTAATGATGTGTGTCAACTAAAAAAGCTAGTAGGTCTAAATAGATTGATGGTGCATGATCCATCATATAAAGTAGATCTAATAGTGAGTGATGGGTCAAAAGTCAATGGATCCTAAGATCAAACATAGAGGTGATAAGTGTTTTAAGCACAATAAACTAGTAGAAGATCTATGGATTACATTCATTTATAGAAAGGGAGATTTGTAGTGTAAATGAGGTCAAGGAGTCAAAGATCTTAAGGTATGATTTTGCAGAATGAATGAGGGGTTAAAATTTGGCATAATATGAGAAGACCAGATCAAGATCAATGGTTGTTATCAAAATTTGAAAGCCAAAGACTTCAATGGAGAATAAATGTTACCATAGGTTAAACCAGAGTAATTTTTCAAAAGGCATATGCCACTATTAGAGTTCATTCGAGAACCACTAAGCATGAGATGTATTTATATAGTTAGGATGGTTAATGATGAAGTTCCATCACCATTAAATAATCATCTCAACCTTTGGTTCAAACATCTAGAGTTTATGGGGCTCATTTTTTGGGGTTGCAGTATTTTTTTGTAACTGTGGTCATTGCTCTTTAAAGGAGATCTATGCAGATAATGAGTTAGAGGAAAAAATAGGTATTTTTATGCCTAATAGAGATCAAATATGGGTAGTTAGCTGTTAAAATGAGATCAAACAACTCGTGTATCTCTATCAATATTATGAATATAGGAAAACTAATAGATTTGATTAGTTTTTAATCTATAGTAAAGACCTATGTTCAGGTTAGAATAAGGGTAGGTTTGAAGTGTCTCATATTTAGATAAATTTATAGCTTTTAAAAAATAGGTACTTACCATCACTCAAATCAAACATAGCATGGCTTTTTCAAATTTTAAGATATGAATATTTTGTCTTCACAAGCAAATCAAGTGGAAGATGATGTAGAGTCTCAAGGTGGAGATCTGGTAGTTGGAGAAAGAAGTGGAGCATTTAATAGATTTTTAGGGTCTCTAATGGTTTCTATTCATTTCAATATCATGACTCATCACCTTTAGAAACTATTATCCTATTGTGTGTTTCTCAATCAATGAAATTATTTGGAGGCTATTGGAACAAAAGAAATTTAATTGGTCAATAGAGAACTAGTGTTAATTTTATCAAAAGGTGGTGGATCATTCATCAAAAGGTGTCATCTCATTTAATCATCTTGGATGGCATGTTACCTCTCTTCTCTCTTCCCCTTTTCTATATATCACCCATTTTATCCCATTTGTAAGGATGCTCATTTTTTTGGAGTATCAAGGGACTCTCTAAGATATTACAAAATATTCTCATCTTGATTAGGTAAAACCATATCAAACATTTGTAAGAACTACCTCTTGAAATAATAAAGGACTTTATTTACATATATCTTGCATTAGATCAATGTTTAATGAGTTTTGTATGATGGCCTTGTGAAGGATACTCTTCCATATCCATTTTCCTCCTTACTTTTTCTAAGGTGTTTTCAAGCTATTTTTTGGTCTAGATTAGTGTTCTACCTAAACCTAGTCCATGAAACACTTATTCATTGACCTAGATTATGAGGTTGTGTGGGCTAGAATTATCTTATGTTGATCTAGTGTGGGTTCAAGCTTATGGGAGTCTTCTATTTTTATTTGGTGCATCACTTGGTTAACTTTCTTAGGAGACCTTTCCCCCTTTATAATCCTTTTCCCTATGATAGCATTAGTTTAGGTGATTCATCATAAGGAAGTTAGCCTTCTCTATAGGTTCAAACCCATCATAGGTTACCCATAGCTTAGGTTTACCCCAATATTATGGATTAGTTGAGGGGAGCCTAAATAACTCTCTCTAAGGGTATATATTAACATCATAACATTTTATGGTATGCCTAGTGGGACCTACTACATTATTCACTAGCAAAGATATTTGGGTTTCTCTTCATCTAATAAAACTTTGGAGGCAAGTGTTTAAACATCTATGGTGAATCTAAACATCTATCATCTAGTTAAGCAGCCTAACTAAGTGCCTAATCATCATAATTTGGTATGTAAAATCAACCATATTTTGATCAATATGCTTGTTGTCTACCTCAATATCATAATTATCAAGCAAATAATTTTTTTGTATTCCCCCCAAATGGCCCTCAAATATCCTATCATCCCTATCATGGCATTTGTCCTCCTCTCACCCCTACATATGACCAAGGTTAGCCTCCTTTTCCTTTAAATCAATCTTCTAATTCCCCTTGTCAAATATAGGCTTATCTTGTTACATCCTTATCAATTGTTAATCAAGCATTATCAATTCATACTAAGTTGATAAGGGAAATTGGTAAGGGTTTGAAGTTTTCTTTAGTCATCCCTATCCATGTTATGTAAAAGGCAAGGAGTTCCCTTCAATTTGTCAATATTAGATGGTTAATTTATGAGGTTGAATAATGGTCATTTTATGATAATGATGACATAGAAATGATGAGAATCATGATCCAAAACACAGACATTATGTTAATATCTTATGAAGAGGAATAGGCTCATTTGGATCAATCTTTTATGTTCTCTCCCCTCCAATAACCTCAATCTCAACCTTCAATATTTCCTAATCAACCCCCTATTCAACTTTGTCAAAGTCCATCCTTGTCAAAATTTAGAGAGGCAATATTGGAAAAAGGGATAAAAATCATGAAAATTAATGAGGGGGTTAAGCTTGGACAAGAATTTACCATTCATGTCATGGAGGGAATAGGGATATTCTTGAAACAATTTTGGAATATGTGAGAACTAATTGAGGAAGCTAGCTAACCATAGGCTGAGAAGTAATAATTGAAAGGGTGGGTATTATCCATTGAAAAAGTGTTTGAGTAATAGGAGAAAGAGTATGTTTAACCTGAGCCAAATAGTTTTCCCTTTCCTACCCCTAATTGAGGAAGCTAGCTAACCATAGTCTAAGAAGTAATAATTGAAAGGGTGGGTATTATCCATTGAAAAAGTGTTTGAACAATAGGAGAAAGAGTATGTTTAACCTGAGCCAAATAGTTTTCCCTTTCCTACCCCTATGCCCATTCCCACTCAAGATCATGAATCCATTCCATCATGGATATTCTCTGACACATTTAACCCTAGATATGTGTTGATTCTTCTATGTGTACCATAGATATCCTTAGTGTTAAAATAACACTTCTCATTTTAGAATTCTAGGAATTTAGAGCATGATTAGTAGGTTTTACCTATTGATCAAGCACTTAAACTATGGGTCTTATCCACCACTATCCCTAATATAGAATTTAAGTTGGATAGGCTAATGGTTTTGAATATATGAATTATATTCTTAATCAATATATTGATGAGATCCCTTATTTTATCCTTTGTATCTTGCCACTCTATCATCAATCCTTTGGCTACCTCACTCTACTAGCTTAATGTATCTTGTCTTAGATTCATTGATTTTAAGAAGTCAAACATGTCAAAAAAGGATGATTCAAACATCTTTATTATGGCCTCAGGAATTGATTAGATAGCATGGGTCTCTAAATTTTCCTTTTCCTTTTCCAAATTATGTATCATTTATTTCATCCCCTTGATGCCAACTCTAATTTGAGTTGAATGAACCTCAACTAGGCTTTGAATGTCCTCTTCATGAATGGGTAGTTCACTAGGTTATTTTCCCCCAACTAGAGTTAAGCATGCAAATGGCTCAACATTTTGGAAGGTGAACTCTTTAGTCCCCACCATGGCCATTCTAGTTTTAACTCTCTCTAATATAGTTCTCTCTAGATTGAATTGCATAATAGTGATAGATTTAATATATTTTGGAGGTTCAAGAGCCTCCATTTGAGTACTTCTTGATATTCTTAGAGCATCCATATAATTGTTGTCTAACCCTATAATGGTCGTTATTATTCTCTCTTCCTCCTTCATTAGCTCCTTTATCCATGGCTTGATGTCCTCATGCACATCAATATTGGTAGTCTTGGTCATGGCCCATGAGTGGGACAAGGAGGGGATCTTTTACATTTTCCTATAGATGAACTAATTATGGATGATTTTTCTATAGATGGGGTATTCTTAACTAAACAATTTGACTTCACTCATGGGATGAGTGAAAGTCAACTTTGGCTTCTTTTGTCCAATAGGGACAATTGTCAATTCTACCTTTGTATTCTTTAATGGTGGCACTAAGACAAGATCCAAGGAATTTTTTTTCCTTTATCTCTCTCATCCTCCTCTACTTAGGCTTGTGCTTCTTCAACATGATCCTCTTCTTCATCAGAGACATATTCTTTAACAATGACCTTGAGGGCATCCTCCACTATTTCATTAGGCTCTAGGGCAATCATGTCTAAATATTCAACTAGAGATGCTTGTATATCAAGAGGGGATGAAGATTGTCCTTCCCTAGGTTTATCTTCCATGATTTTCTTCTTAAGACCTTATGTAATCTATTCTTGGGGATACATTTCCATCTGTGGTTATTCCTAAGGTGTCTTGGAAGGTCTAAGAAGCAAATATTATTGAAGGGGTCCCATTTTACATATATCCCTTGGTGGTTTTTCATTAATAGTTAGTCTATGTTCAAGTCTAACATTATGTTTATTGAACCTAACATTAATTATTTAAAATTATTGGCCCTGATCTATAGAGGATCATAAGGACCAAGTTGATGCACATAGACTATCTTGGGTAGTTTTTTGCTCTTCAAATGCTTTCCTACCCTGTCATAAGGATCCCAATGTGTTAGATCATATAGCTAAAATCCAAAAGAATCTCTATTCCTGGCAATGGTATCCACTTATTTCCAATCTTGAAAAATAGTTCTACCAATTATTAAAATAAAGGGATGGAGGAGGCCTTTCATTTTAGCCTTACACATTACATCAACACCATGAAGAAGTTGACATGTAATTTCTTACTCTAATAGTTTTTTGGGAACATAGACAAGTAAATTTTAAGGTTGAGATAAAAGACCTTCAATTTTGATCATAGTATAATTTGGCTACAACTAGATGTCTCCCATTAGTTCCACATACTTATTAATTAGAGGGATTACCCTGGGCATCGTGATCCTAGTGATGGATTCTACTAAATCAAGATAGACACAATCACAAATGAGATTCATGTGGTGTCTATATTTTAAGATATGTAGCTTTTAATAATGGTGGGAGATTTTGAATCTACCCTCAAGTGACCAATTTTTGATATGAGGGGTCTTGGTGGAGGATAACAAGGCATCCAATAGATAGGACATCATAAAGACTTGGTTTCTAGTATTCTTCTTAATGGCTATAAATTATATCCCTAGGTGGATGTTGATCATATCTCTAATAAGAGGAGTGATCCCTTTTTTTACCATAAATTTTGCATAAGACACCTAACTCTTATTGACATATGTGGTTTAAGGGGCTCTAGATATTCTATTTAATAGGGTCATAATTACCCTAATTCCCTTTCTAAATTAGGTAATTAGGATGTTGCTAGCATGATATCAAACCACATGTTCTCTTAGAATAACCATTTCCTAAGGATGGTGTCAAGATCATTCTTTCTAGTTTATTCCTTAAGAGTGGATAGGTCCACATGGGGTTTTGGATGTTTTTTATACCTCTCAAAGGCTAGTGTGGAAATGTATGAAACTCTCCTAGAGCTCCCCTCATGAATGATATAGTCATTTTAAATTCTATAATATACAAAAAAGTGAGCAAGGATGTCACCACAATGGAGTACCTTTGGTTTAGTAGTAGCATGATGGAGACTAGCCATTTGGACTACAACCAAGTCATAATACCTCATGTTAACTATGGAAATCCTTTATTCTTCTTTGGTGATGGCTTGTATCTCCTTAGTGGTTCAGAATAACTCAAACCAATTCTTAGTGATAGTGTTTAAGGCTACAATGTCTTAGTTGGTGTCTTTGAAAATCCTCCCCTCATTGTCTATAGATAGATACAATTCTATCTCATCCCTCAATTGTTGCCTTCGAGATTACATAGCTTACACACTTGAAAATTACTCTTAATTATATTACAAATAGTCTCTGCGTTAGTTCTTTTTGTGCTCAAATCATAATTTAACCTATTTTAGATTTAATATAATCAATCTGAGTTCATTTAAGGCCTTTTATTCAAGTTTTTGGGCTTTTAAGCTTTAATGGTAGTATCTTATTTAGACCTAATCTTATACATTCCTCAAATTTTATTTTGACCTTTACCTTTATATCTTTTCATTTAGAGCACACAAGATATTCTATTTTGTTATTTTGTGTTTGCATGGTGCTTATTTGGTGTCTATTTGGCACCTTTCATGGCATTTTTCATAAATACCACAAATCACTAGTCATTATTTTTTGAAAATTGCCCTTTGGCTTTTTGCCATTGGATCATGATTGAAGGATTAGTTCAAACTATTGATTATGATCTGGGCCCTCATTTATCTTTGGTTCCTTTTAGTATCGAGCCCTGTGGTTGTGACACTAGTACCTCCATAGGATTTCTAAGCTCTAACACATTTGTCAATTACATATTAAATGCAGGTATACCACATGTCAAACCCATGGGTTATTAGAGATTTTTTGAAAATTAATCAATGATTTTGCATCATTGGCTCATCCTTCATGATGAATCATGAGCCTCTAGATCCTGTAAGATGCGTGAGCTTTAATCAGTGCATAGTTATACAAAAGACTTTGATTAAAATGCTTTTACCCAATTTTGTTTCATATTAATAAACATGAAAATACCTAGGTGAAAGAATTTTATGCTGAGTTTTAAATATTAAATGACCCCTTGAATGACATAAAACATGTCCATTCTACCTAAGTAAAAAGTTTATATGAGCTTAATTTTGATGGCCTTGCAAATGTCAATGGCAACCTTGAGGATGTTCAAATGACATTCTTGAAAACATCAAATTTAAGATCATGAATTTCTTAATTTTGGTGAGCTTAAACTTGATGGTCATGTAAATGTCAATGACAAACTCATAGACATTAAATGATGTTCACACTAACATCAAATTTAATCTTGTCAAATTCCTATGTTCCAATGTGAGAGTGTAGCATGGTGACTCCATAGGGCTTCTTAGGATCTTGGATTCAATTCTCTTTATTCAATAAAAATCCATGATCAAGTGAAAGCCATCGGATCATTATTCAAAAGAATTTACAACATTGGTTCCATTTAATATATAGGACCCTTTGCTTTCAAACTTCAAATGTGGGAGTGCTACATGGTGACTCTGTGGAGCTTCTTAGGCCTTTAACTTTTCAATGTTGTCTTCACTCTATCTAATATTTGGTCTATGATGAAGCATGATCCATTGATCATGATCCAAATTCTCAAACATGATAGGTCAAAAGGACTAAGTACTCAGTTCTATTGGGTTTTCTTTGTGTCATCTGATTAAAAGCCATGATGAAGTGTGGGTCATTAGATCTTGCAAGAAGTAAGCTATTTAAGTCAAAGATCAAGATGGAAATATAAACTTAGGCTAAAGAATTAATTATAAGGTCTCATTCATGTTAATAAAAATGAGTAGGGCCATAGAATTAAAACTTTAGGATAAATAGATAATAATAAAGGGGACCATGCTAGGAAAATAAAAGGACCCTGCTAGCATAACATTAGACTCAGAAATATAAAGAACAAAAGGGGAAAATAAAGGGGAATAAGCATAATTTTTAGGCTAAGGTTTGGTTGTGTTAAAAAAAATACTAATCCTTAATATAAAAATTAGGCTTATATCCAAAATAAATTTAAAATATTCCTACCAAATGCTCTCACCATATGACAATTTAAACCAAGGGTTTTAAGCCAAGGTTTTTGGACAACTTTTAGACATGAATTTATATAAAAATTTTCACAAACCAAAGGCTAGTGAAAACTTTAAAGAGGGTCAATTTAAAAATTCTAAGCATGATCCCTTTAGTAAGGGCTCCATGAACTTGAAACTATAAGACATGAAGACCAATTATTAGCAACATTAAGCAAGCCCAAAGCAAGACCATAAATAAGTAAGCCAACTTCATCAAAGTGGTTGATATTCAAACTCTAACAATCATCCAATCATATTTATTTTTCAAGGTTAAAGTTCAAATTATCTCAAGGGTCCCAATTTTCAAAAATGGCATTGTGTTGACCTTAACAAATGGTAACTTTTGGGGGAAACATAGCAATATGTTAGAACTTAGAGACTCTAGTTCAAAAAAATAACTAAGTCATCCTCTCCACTTGATCCATGCCATTATCTAGATCATTTTATGGTTGAAATAAACCTTTTACTTACATAATTGGGATCAAACATTAAGACATAGCCATACTATGTGTGTGCTTTGATTTGAGTTACTATTTTCCATGGGATTCAAGAGATAACTTCCAAGTTTCATAGCTTTAATCATTAACATTGACTTAGAGCATGTTTAGATACTCATTAAGAACCAAGCTTTTAGTTCAAGGAAGGCTTGGGAATTGATCTACTTCTAGCTAGGCATCTATAGCCTTGACAAAGATGCATGTGGCTCTACTTATGACCTTGTTCCACTGTCAACTAAACATTCATAGCCCTGGTTGATATTACCAAAATCACCAATGCTAGAAAATCTTTTAGTTTTTTGCATTCTTAATTTTTTTATTTTTCAAATATTTTATGCTTTTAACAAGGTTGGGAACTAGGGTAGCTATGTTTAAGGATTTGGTCAAGTGTTTGATCCTAAAAAAATCACTTATGAATGAAACCATTGTCCCAAGCAAGGATATTTATTATGTGTAAGCATGACTATGCCTCAACAGATTAAGCTTTCCTCTTACAAGTGCAAATCTTCTTAAAACCAAATTTAGGTCAATACAATGTTCAAGTTCTCATAAAATAGTTAACCTATTCATTAGTCTTAAATAGTTTCTTCAAATCACATCATTAGGCTCAAATTTTAGAACCATGGTTAGTACATATATTAGGTTCATACCCACATTCCAAGATTTTGGAGTTTCAAGCAAGCTAAATAAAATTTGAGTGGGGTTATCCAAAAGGACTTATTGTAAACAAGGAACAAGGCAACAAAATCAAACACACAACAAAAGTAACAAAGAAAGAAATAAAAGGAAACAAATAAATATATACATGCTTATGTAAAAACAAGGGATAGGAAGGAAAGAACTGAAAGAAACTAACTAGCCTACCTACACTAAGTATAACCATCTTACAAAGTTACTCCATAAAGACCTCAGGAGGAGTGGAAAAGAAGTAGTTCTTGAGTTACTTCCGATTGGTGGGTAGTGTGAATTTTGCAACTTGTAAGTCTTTGATTCTAAAGGTGTTGTCTCCCAATGTGTCTACAATCTAATATGGGGCAATCCACAAAGGTGTGAACTTGCCATGTTTTCCCTTAGGTTCAAATGCTTTGTCCCAAAGTATAACTAAATCCCCTTATTTAAACACCTTGATCTTTGATCTTTTGTCAAACCACCTCTTCGCTATGGGCAGATGTGTGCTCAATTTTTAAAAGGCTTCTTCCCATGCATCTTCCATCTGGATGATGTCTAGAAATCTTGAATTTGAAAGCTCCTTCTTCCATATACTCTTACATGAATTTTTATGTAGGAAACTTGAGAGTGATAGGGAAGTTAGGCTCTTTTCCATAAACCAATAGAAATAGTGATCCCTTTAAGGCTTGCTTGATCCTTATCCTATCTACCCATAGGGCATATTTGAGATTTTTATGCCAAGTCTTATGTTTGTCTATAAAAACTTCTTGGTTGCTTTCATTAATTTATTATTGGTAGACTCAAACACTCCATTTCCTTGGGGGTAGTAATTGGATGAAAAATTAAGACAAATGTCATTATCATATGCCCATTATGTCATCTAAATGGATATAAATGTGGATCCACTGTTACACACCAAAGAAATTAAAGTTTTGAATCTGGTGCAAATGTTCTCCTCTAAGAAACTAATCACTTCTTCCATCCTATGTTATTTTGTGGATACAGCTTCAATCCACCTTGTGCAATAATTTGTGGAAATTAGGATATACTTGTGACATTTTGATGAATTGGAGTTGATTACCCCTATAAATTCCAACTCTCATTATGTAAATGGTTTATCAACCATGACTAGCTATAAAGGCATTGCTGCCTTAAGCTCCTTATTACTAAAGATCTGGTAGGAGTGACATTCCCTCATGTGTTTGTGAGCATCTTTAAAAAAAATTAGATAATAATAATTAGCTCTAAGTATCTTATAGGTTGTAGTCTTCTCAAATGGATGCCCATGGTTGAACTTCTCATTGAAGGTGCTCATGATTTATGTAACTTCTTCTTTTGAGACACATCTCAAGTAGACCCCTTCAAAGTTCTTTCTATATGAGACCCCATCTTTGATCAAATAATGGGTTGCCTTGAGCCTTATGATCCTTTTTTGCTTCCTTGTTAGTCTTATATGATAGGTACCATTAATTAATAAATGAATGATAGAATCATACCATTCACTAGATTGAAAGTTCTACTAATCAACTTGCATAATACTTAGTCTAGGGATGGTATTAGAAATCATTTAGATCAAACCTTGGCACCTTACCAGTTTTGCCATTTTCATTTCTATGTCATATTCTTGAAAAAATGGCATCCATTTACCTTTACATTCTTCAAGTTCATTTTGTCTTAGCATGAGCTTTGTGTTAGGGTCAGGTAGAATAACATGCACCTTATTTCTAAGGATATAATGCCTAAATTTCTTCACTACCTTAACTAATGCATATGTTTGTTTATCAATCAATGAATAGTTTAATTCAACATTATTAAATTTGGCACTCATAGAAGCTATTGGGTGATCACACCCATCAACCTTTTGAGTTAAAACTATAGCCATAGTATGGTCAGATGCAAAAGAATAGAGATGAGAGTCTTTTGAAAAGTTAAGACTTATCAAGACTAGAGACCAGCCAGTTGCTTATTTGATGTCATTGAATATCTTCTTGGATTTTTCATTCCATGAGACTTTGGCATCCTTCTTTATCATGTCATTCAATGTCTTGATAATCTATTCAAAACCAAAAATAAACTTTCTTACAAATTTTATCTTACCAAAAAATGATTTTAACTCTTTCCTACTATCTAGAGGCTATATCTTAGATATAGCTTCCACTCTCTCAGGATCTATGGAGATCCCATCTTTAGTTATGACATGACCCAAAAAAATTCCTTCAATAACACAAAATATTCTTTTCTTGGGGTTTAGGGAGATTCCATACCTTCTACATCTCTCAAATACTTGTTGTAAATGTATAAAGTGATCTTCCTTATTTTTTTAAAAAATGGTTAGATCATCCATATATATAATGAGACACTTACCAATCAAAACTTGGAAGGCATGGCCCATGGCCCTTTAAAAAGTGGATCCTATGTTTATTAGCCCAAAATTCATTCTCTTAAAGGTAAAGGTTCCCCATTTAGTCATGAAATTTG
The DNA here is from genome assembly GCA_037957365.1 of Torreya grandis. Taxonomy (NCBI): domain Eukaryota; kingdom Viridiplantae; phylum Streptophyta; class Pinopsida; order Cupressales; family Taxaceae; genus Torreya; species Torreya grandis. The sequence goes on from JARHVA010000132.1 coordinate 820,617, forward strand.
TCTTCATCTTGTCTTCTTTGTCAACCAACACCTAGTTGTATCTTTAAAATCCATCAAGAAAAGACATCATGGTTGATCCTAAAACAACTTGTATCACATGGTCAAGAGAGGGAAGAGGATAGTTATACTTTTTAGATGCTTTGTTCAAATTTCTAAAGTTAATGCATAGCCTAATCTAACCATTCTTCTTCCTAACTAGTACCAAATTATCCACCCAGGAAGAATCCCTGATGGGAAACATAATTCTAGCATATAGTAATCTTTTGAGCTCTTTGAAGATCATTGGTTCTAAGATAGGGTTCATAGGCCTTTGATTTTGACTAAAAGGTTTACAACTTTCCTTAAGGGGTATAGTATGGGTGATGATTCTTGGATCAAATATCTTTAAGTCATCATAGGACCAAGCTATGACATCCTTATACTTGGTTAGTAACTCCTTTGTCTTCTTGTTCTCAATGTTGGTACAAGATTTTATAATGTTTACTAGCTAGGGTTGATCTTGGGGTCCAAGGTAAAAAATATTTTATTCCTTCCCAATTACCTTGGGAACTTTTTAAATCTTAGTTATCTTGTCTTGATCAAACAACCTCTCTAAGGAAATTATACCTTATGGAATTTTATTTTCATTCAATTGAATGACTTTGCCATCAAACTTACCTTCTCTAAGTACATTTTCATTAGTATCATCAATGATGTGAGCCTAAAGTGATCTAAAATTAGTCATGAAATCCATTAACTATTGAACATCACTAAAGACCTAAGAATTATTTACATTATTAGGTATTGAAAGGTAAGGTATCAACTCAATGCTAATTTTGGGGGAGTCCTGGTTGGGCATGAGGTTGGTTGTAGTAGATGCCAACTCATTAGTAGCTTGTTTCTCCTCTCTTAGAATGGAAACAATAATAAAAGCATAACAATACTCAATTATATACTATACCCTAAACTTATACCTCTTAAGGTATGAGAGCTTTCATTGATATCTACTTCTCACCTAGTTGACTACTCATTCTGAATCACAATATAGTAGTAGTTTTTTTACTTTATTTTTTTATAGAAAATTGTAAACCTAGGATAAGGGCCTCATATTTAGAAGAGATATTGGTGAAAAGAAACTATATCCTATAGGATGCATGATATTTCTTACCAGTAGGATTAATTAGGATAATACCAACCCTAGATCCAACCTTACACCTAGCACCATCACAGTGTAACTTCTATAGCATAGGCATAACATGAGTAATTTTAGGATGGCATAAATTTTTAGTCTCTAGGGTGAAAACCCCTAAGTTTGATTCAATTATGTTTACCCTCTCATTAATGTCATTGTACTCAGTGATCATTTGCTTCATCCTTAACTCTTTTTCAACCCTTATATCGTTTAAAAATCCTTCCCAAGGTAGCCACAAATGTGAACAATCCATGGACATGTAAACATTCAAATATTTGGTCCATTCTCTACTTAAAAATATCCCATAAACATTAGGAATGTTAACAACTTGGATATCAATAAAATAATAAACTCTAGGCTTAGAGGCCAATTTCATATGAACATTTAGTAATTCTTCAATCACCTTGACTCTAGATTTGTCTATATGAGTAAAAACTCTATCAGACTTAATAAGTGTCAAGCCAAGTTTTTTGAAAATACATATTGGCATGATATTGGTGGATGCACTAGAATCCAATAAAAAATTATGCAAATTTTTAACAAACATCATGATTGTCAGTAGGAAAGGAATAAATTCTACCTTAGCTTTGTGCACAGTCATATTAGCATTGTTAGCTTTGGGTGGTCTATTGGATTTCTTTGATAATGATTCTAGTAAGAAGTCAATTTATTCTATGATATAAATCAATTCATGCAATGTGATGTTATATTTTATCTTCTTCATGTCTTCAACAATATTATAACCAATCTTGTTTGAAGAACTAGGAACATCAATATTATGCTTAGAGGTAATCCCTTTGGGTGGTTCTAGATCATTACTTGAGGAAGTGTCTGAAGGATTTCAAAAGTTTTTCGGAGGTGTGGAGGTAGTCAAGGGCTGCCTCTACTCTCTATTCCTCAAAGGATAAGTATTTTTTAAGAATTGTTGGAAGGCCTGGATTTCCTTAGGGACATCATCAGGTTCATTATCCTTTTGGAAGGGGAAATCAAAAGTTTCCACCATGAAAGTTTGATTAGTAGGCTTGGATACTGAAGTACCTTCACCAATATATTTGTTAGGGACCACTTAAAATGTATCTAAATCTTATTGGAAATATTCAAAAGCCTTATAAAACTCAATACAATCAATCTCACCATGTTTCACTATAAAATGCACCCTAAAATAATTAGGCAGAGCAATATCAATAAGATTAATGTCCATAATCCTCTTTTTAGAAGATGGTTCATTATTATTATTATTTTGGAAACTATCATTATAAAATATATTGTTAGGCCTATTAAACCTTTGGAATCAGAAGTTCCTACTAGAGATTTATCTAGTATTGCCAACTTGTTTTTGTAGCTAAAGGAAATTAGTGCTTTAATTTTGAACCATTTTTAGGATAGATTCATTCTCATTATTAAAGTTTAAAAATTGTGCACCTGGTTATTATTATCACCAATAGTTAGTACTAAATTTATTTGATCATTTACATTGAATCCATTGTCAACAAGATCATTCAAGAATCCTAAATTCTAAATGGAAGCAACATGATTTAAAGGTAATTAGATCATATTTGGAAGTTGATTCAAGGCTAAAACATTATAATTGTTGTAGGGGAAGATGTTTAGAATGGGATAATTTAGGATAAAGTAATCCATTTATTCCTGGGCTTGCATTTGATCATTGATGAACATTTTTTTAGATTAAGCCTTAGTTAATGAAGTTATAGCTAAAAGAGACCTTTTTATAAATACAAAAGTCATAGGATATACTATATTTTTGTAGATTTCTAGAGATAAAACCTCATTAGGGTTATAAGGCTTTATGGTCCTGCTATACATATTTGGAACCTAGCATTAAAGGACCTTATGGACTCACTTGCATCCCTTATAATGGTGGTAAAATGGTGGTATATGACACATGCACTAATAATTTTGACAAACATGCTTATGAAAACATTAGTGAAACCATCTTAGTTAGTAATATAATTATTAAAAAAATTGAGAAACCATTCATATGAAGCATCTTTAAAAGTAAAGGGGAATAATTTACAAGCTACATCTTCATGTATAACATTTAGCAACCTTAAATAAACTTTAAAATATTTAATGTGTTTTTCAGCAGTTACAATACCAATTGGACTAAATATTGGCAAGTATTTTTCAAGGTTACATGGGAGATCATGTACCATACCTGGCATGTTGATTGAATAATATTCCAACCAATCCATACTTAGATGAAGCTTGAATGTAGGGGTACCTTGAAGAGGTGAGGTTGGCAAATATTTATAATGTCTATGCCTACCTTTATCTCACTTGGTTCTTCTATGGAATAAGCTCAAGTAACAATTCTCTTATCTTTAAATGTGATCTTGTTTGAATATTGGGAAATTATAGCTTAAAGATATAAGATCCTATTTTAAATATGATATATCAAGTTAATATTTATAAATAACAAGTATTAAACCTGCACATTAAGCTCATTTTGTAAAGAATGGTAAAGGACATCAATATTTGACTAAGCTAGCTCAAAGATGTGTCTAATTATGTAAATATGGTTTATATTTATAAGTATAAGCTAAAATAAACTAATATATATAGAAGATATACTAATGTTTAATCAAAACAATCTACTCTAACCTCAAATACTATGGATTTTCAAATCTTAAGCCATCTTTACCAAAACTAAGCATCAAACTTCAAAGAACTTTGATATTTGTCTAGAGAAGCACAAAGTTGTGTTAAATACCATAAATATCAATGATATTTACACTTCTAATAAAATAATTATGCAATAGTTCAAAGATAACATCAATCTTAGATCAACACTAATACTAACAAAGATTCAATCAATTCACAAAGAAAAATCCCTCCTTCTAGTGCCAATAGGACTTGTTAATGCCTCTATGTATACCACATATGTCCTTATTATTCAAAGAATGTTTCTCAATTTAGAATTTTGGTAATTTAGAGGATGAGTAGTAGGTTTTTTCACCTTATGTTAACTATGGTGAAATAGTGGTAGAGCAATGTTTAACTATTTCATAAAATTTATATTACTTGATGGTTGGGAGCCATCATGGACCAAGTATTTTCAAAGTGTAAGTACCTATGCTAATACTAGTGAAGTATGATTAAATATTAAACTACAGACTAATCTAAATAGATATTTACAATGAAGCCTAAACTAAAGTGATATGGATAAAAAAGAAGCAAAAGAGAAGGGTAACACAAAAAGAGAATAAGTGAATACTAATCTTAGCCTCAAGCATTATGACAAAGTTCCAATTTTGATTTATCATACATTTAACTAGCATATAGTGAAAAATAGCATAATCTCAAATCTCGCTACACTCCAAGAAAACCTCAAAGGATGATATAAAGAAGTACAAGTAATAATCAAATTTACTTTAAATATTTTCTACCACACTCAAATAGCATTAGCACATTCTAATGTAGATCAAATAAAATGAAGCAAATTCAAGATCATTCAACTAATCTAGTATAAACACAAATTAGCAACCCTGTAATAAAAGATGCAACTTAGAATTCATAGAAACTATTCAAATTTATGACTTAATACTAGAAATTGAGAGAAAAGTATGTAAAAATTGACACAAACAAATTTGGACAATCCTTTCAAAATTCCTTGATTGTATTAACTACTCAAAGTACATAAATTTTGCTCAACATTTTATCCTTTTACAACATGGTAGTACTACATTTTATAAGAGGTCCAGGTAGTATACCAGTCAGTTTACAAGATAAAAATGTACAAGAAGTAAAGATAATTATCCTTTTTTAGAAAGTTATAGAATACACTTGCTCATCCAAACTATACTGACTTAGAGGCAAATATGCTAACAAAATTAGCATATTCCTTTAAAAAAGAACATTCCCCTTTCAAATACTATAATATTTTTACAAAAAGGAATATTAGTTAATTGGTGGACCCATTGCTGAAGGGCTCCCCTATTGCTCTTGTGAAAGCTCCATAACTTTTTGATGTTGTTCTTTGACAAGCTCCAAATCTACAGCTAGCTTTAGGAGATAAATATATTCTTGATCAACTAAGTCATCAAAGTCTTTATCATCCCTTGCCATATATTCTTTGATGCTCCTAGCTTCTGTAATCTTTTCTTTAGTAGTGAATATCATACCCATAATTCTATTATTGTCACTACCAGATTGACCTTGGATTTTTATTTACACTTCCTACATCACCAAATTGACTCTATGCTTATATTATTCATCATCAATAATTCCCAAGATAACAAAATAGTGTCAAAGAGTTACTTAATCCTAGTCATCATCTCTTCATCATCCTTTAGGAGTCTATCCAAGTATACTAACCAAGCACTTAAACTCTAGATCTTATCCACCACTATCCCTAATATAGTATTTAAGTGCGCTACACTAATGGTTTTAAATTTAGGAATTATATTCCTAATTAGTATATTTATGAGATCCCATATTTTATCATCTACATCCTACCATTTTATCATCAATCCTTTGGCCACCTTACTCTACTAACTCAATGCATCTTATCTTAGCTTCATTGATTTTAAGGAGTCAAACAGACCAAAAAAATATGCTTCAAACATATTTATTATGACACAAGATATGATAAGATAGTTTGGGTCTCTAAATTCTCTTTTTCCATTTCCAAATTATGTATACTTTGTTTCATCCCCTGATGCCAGCTCTAACTTGAGTTGAATGAGCCTCAACAAGGCTTTCAACATCCTCTTCATGAATGGGTAGTTCACCAAGTTGTTGTCTCCCAACTAGAGTTAAGCTTGAAAATGGCTTGGCCTTTTAGAAGGTAAACTCTTCAATCCCCACCATGGCCTTTCTAGTTGTTACTCTCTCTAATCCAACTATCTTTGGATTGAATTGTATAATAGTGATATATTCAGTTAGTTAAACAACAGTTAGAGAATTTGTTAGAGAGATAGTTTGCATGTAAAGACTAAAATTAGTCTTTAGTTTGCTTTTCTAATTATTGTTTGTTTTCAAATCTATTTAATAGACCCATTTGGCAGTGTTGTAATTGGAAGCAAGAAAGCAAGATCAATAAGATCTGCAAGATTGGAGGTTTAGGAGCCTCCATATGGGTACTACTTGATGCTCCTAGAGCATCCATTTTCTTGTTATCTAACCCTAAAGTGGTCACTATTCTTCTCTCTTCTTCTTTCATTAGCTCCTTTATCCATGGCTTGATGTCCTCATGCACATCAATATTGACAATCTTGGTTAGGGAACATGAGTTGGATAAGGAGGGGATCTTTTGCATTTTCCCATAGATGAACCAATCAGGGATGCTTAGTCCATGAATGGGGTATTCTTAACTAAAAAATAATAATTCACTCATGGGATGAGTGAAAGTAAACTTTGGCTTCTTTTATCCAATAGTGACAATGACCAATTCTACCTTTTTTTCTTTATTGGTGCCACTGGGACAAGATCCATGGCAACTTATTTTCCTTTATCTCTCTCAACCTCCTCTATTTGGGTTTGTGCTTCTTCAACATGCTTCTCTTCTTCATTAGAGACATATGCTTCAGTAAGGACCTTGAGGGCATCCTCCAATGTTTCATCAAGCCCTAGGGAAATCATGTCTAGGTATTCAACTAGAGATGTTGGTCTGTCAGGAGAGGCTGAAGATGGTTCTTTCCCAAGTCTCTCTTCCATATTTTTCTTCTCCAGATCTTATGTAATCTATGATTAGGGATACATTTCCATGTATGGTTATTCCTAAGGTGGCTTGAAAGGTCCAGGTAGTAAATTTTATTAAAGGGGTCCCATTTTACATATATCTCCTAGTGGCTTTTCATTAATAGTTATCTATGTGTAAGTCTAACATTATGTTTCTTGAACCTAGATAGTAATTCTTTAAAATTACTAGTCCTAATGTGTAGAGGATCATAAGGACCATGTTGATGCACGTAGACTAGCTTGGGTAGCTATTTTCTCTTTAAATGCTTGCCTACCTTGTCATAAATACTCCAATGCCTTAGATCATCCATCTAAAATCCAAAATAATCTATGTACCTATAAATGGTGTCTACATATTTCCAATATTACAAAATAATTCTACTGATTATTAAAGGAAAGGGATAGAGGAGGCCTTTCCTTTTATGCTTGCACACTCCATTGACACCATAAATAAGTTTTCATGCAATTTTTTGCTCTACTAGTTTGTTGGGAACATAGACAGGTAACTTGTAAGGTTGAATCGGAATCCCTTCAATTTTGATCATAGTATAATCTAGATATAACCAGATGTCTCCCATTAGTTCCACATCCTTCTTGATTAGAGGGCTTACCTTAAGCATTGGGATCCTAGTGATGGCTTCTACTAAATTAGGATAGACAAAATGATAAATGAACTATATGTAGTGTCTATATTTGAAGATATGTAGCTTTTAATAATGGTGGGAGACTATGAATCTACCCTTAGGTGACCAATTTTTTATGTGAGGGATCCTGGTGGAGGCTAGCAGGGCATCTAATAGATAAGAAATCATAAATAATTAGTTCTTAGTCTTCTTATTAATGGATATAAATTGTATCCTTAGGTGGATGTTGATCATATCTCCAATTGGAGGAGTGATCCCTTTCTCTACCATAAAGTAGATATAAGACACCAAACTCTTATTGACATATGTGATTGAAGGGGCTCTAGATATTATATTAAATAGGGTCATAATATGGGAAACTAAGATGTTTCTAGTAGGATCTTGGATCACATGCTATTTGAGAGCAACCATGGCCTAAGGATGTTGTCAAGATCATTCTTTCTAGTTTCTTCCTTAATAGTGGGTAGATCCACATGGGGTTTTGGAAGTTTGTAATACCTCTAAAAGGCTAGTGGGGAAATGTATGTAACTCTCCTAAAGCTCCCCTTAGGAATGATCTAGTCATTTTAAATTCTATAATATATAAGAATAGGAACAAGGATGTCAACACAATGGAGTACCTCTAGTTTAGTAGCATCATGATTGAAGTTGGCCATTTAGACTATAAGTAGGTCATAATACCTCCTGATAACTATGGAAATCCTTTGTTTTTCCTTGGTGATGGCTTGCATCTCTTCGATGGTCTAAAATAACTCAGACCAATTCTTATTTCTAGTGTTTAAGGCCATAGTGTCTAGGTTGGTCTTTTTAAAAACCCTCCCCTTATTATCTATAGATAGATATAATTTTGTCTCATCCTTCAATTGTTGCCTTCAAGCTGTCATTGCTTTCACACTTGCAAATTTATCTCAATTAGAATGGAAATGGTCTCTAGGTTAGTTCTTCTTATGCTAAAATTACAATTCAACTATTTTTAGATTTACTATAATCAATATAAGTTCACTTAAGGCCTTTTATACAAGTTTTAGGGCTTTAAAGCTTTAATGCTAGTAGCTTATTTAGACCTAGGCTTATACATGCCTCATATTTGATTTTAACCTTTACCTTTATACATTTGCATTTTGATCACATAATATCTTCTATTTTTTTATTTTGTGCTTATGTGGCACTTATTTGGCATCTATCTGGCACCTTTTATGGCATTTTTCATAAATGTCACAAAGTACTAGCCATTGTTTTTTGAAGCTTGCCCTTTAGATTCATGCCATTGGATCATGATCCAAGGATCATCTTAGACCATTTATTATTATTTGGGTCCTCACTTGTCATTGGTTACTTTTGGTATCAATCCCCATGGTTATGCCACTTGGCACCTCTATGGGATCTTTAAGCTCTGGCACCTTTATCAATTTCATATTGAATGCACATCTACCATGTATCAATCATATGGTCTCTCAGAGCTTTATTGAAAATTTATCATCAATTTTGCACCACTGGATCGTATTTCATAATTAAATGTGATCCATCATATCTTATAAGATGCATGAGGTTTAGTCAGTGCATAGTTATACAAAGGACTTAGGTTAAAATACTTTTACCTAAGTTTATTTCATATTAATAAATGTACAAAGACATAGGTTAAAGAATTTTATGATAATTTTTAAATCATAAATGACACCTAAAATGACATAAAACATACCCATTCTACCTAAGTAAATTTTTTTGATGAGCTTAATTTTGACAACCTCATGGATGTCAAAGGTAGCCTTGAGGGCATTCAAATGATGTTCATGAAGATGTCAAATTTAAACAGATGAAGTTCTTACTTTTGGTGGGATTAATATTGATGGTCATGCAAACATTGATGACAACCTTAAAAATTTCAAATGATGGTCTCATGAATGTCAAATTTAAGCCCATTAAGTTTCTATGTTCTAATGTGAGAGTGTAGAGTGGTGACTCCATGGGGCTTCTTAGGATCTTGGATTCAATTCACTCCATCTGATCAAAATTCATTACAAAGTGAGAGATTTATTATCATGATCTAAGTAGTTATACACCATTAGTTCCCTTTAATATGTGGGACCCTTTGCTTTCAAACTTTAAATGTGAAAGTGCCATGTGGTGACTCCATAAAGCTTTTTGGGCCTTTAAATTTTTAATGTTTTCTTCATTCCATATAATCTTTATTCTATGATGAAGTATGAGCCATTGATCATGATATGAATGCTCAAAAATGATTGGTTAGAAGGAGTAAGTGTTCATTTCTATTGGGTTTCCTTCATGTTGTCTGATTAAAAGCTATAATGGAGCATGGGTCATTGGATCCTATAATAAGCAAGGTATTTAAGTTAGGGATTAGGGTGGAAATAAAAACTTAGGCTAAAGTGTTAAGTGTAAGGTACCACTCATGTTAATAAACATGAATGGGGCCTTAGAATTAAAACTTTAGGCTAAAAAGATAATAATAAATGGGGCCATGTTAGGAAAATAAAAGGACCCTACTAGCATAACATTGGACTTGATTAGAAATATAAAGAACAAAAGGGAAAATTAAATGGGATGAAGCATAATTCTTAGGATAAGTTTTAGTTGTGTTAAAAATCAAAACCAAGCGTTAATATAAAAATTATGCTTAAGTCTAAAATAAATTTAAAATATTCCCACCAAATTCAAATTTGAACCAAGGGTTTTAAACTAGGGTTTTTGGAGAACTTTTAGACATGAATTTAGATTCAAATTTTCACAAACCAAAGGCTAGTGAAAAATTTGAATAGATTCAATCTGCAAATTCTAAACATGATCCCTTCAACAAGGGCTCCATAAACCTACAAATATAAGACATGAAGACCAATTATTAGCAACATTAGGCAATCCCAAAGCAAGACCATAAATTAGTAAGCCAACTTCATCAAAGTGGATGATCTTCAAACTCTAACAATGATCCAATTATATTGAGTTTTCAGGGTTAAATTTCAAAGTATCTCAAGCATCCTAATTTTCAAAAATGGGGGTGTGTTAACCTTAACACTATGTTATGCCCTCACTTGTGAGGCCACCCTCTCTTATAACCATTTAAAAGGAAGAAAAAGTGTCTATTTCATACTCATTTCCATCATGGAAATTAGTTTAGAAGCACATAAAGAAGAAAGAGAAGGTGTTGGTTGTGGAGGTCTAGGCACCAATTAAAGATCCACCAAAACAGCCATTGAAAGCCCTTAGTTGGGAGGACACTCTCCTAAGATACAAGTAAGGTGAACTTCTTCACCCTCCCACCACCTCCCTCTTGGATAAATAACATTTTTTACAAAGGATAAAAGAGGATATTATAGTCTTAAGTGAGCCACAGGAGGATAATGAAAGTGTCTATGCAGAGGAAATCATGATAGGTAGCCCACTTCACAGGAAGAGTGTTTCAAATTTTAACTTTTAGGATCTTGATGAGAATCAAGAGGATAACCTTCATGAACCTATTATGGAGGTCAAGGGTAGTTCAAGTAACTTAGAATATTAATGGTAGCATTTATGCTCAGATTTCTTAAGTAAAATGGAGCATCTTAATGTTGTAAACTTGCCTAAAGAGGATAATCTTCAAGCTAAACATAGGGAAAACCTTGAATGAACTACTAAAGGTTCATTATACATAGATGAAGAAGAGGATCAGAACTAGGTGCTTTAGGTTACTCCACTTCAAGATGAGGTGTTAGTTGAAGATAACCCTAATATGTTGGAGCAAGAAGAAATTAGGTCAAACCTTGAGCAAGACAAATGTGTCTTTTTGGACCTTAGTTAGTCAAATCAAAATTCATTTGTTATTTAAAAATAAGATGAAATATTATGTGAGTTTGATGAAGAAGACATGTCAAGTTCTTAGGTGATGCAATTTGATGAACATACCAGTGAAGATCCTGAAGAGTTATGACAATGGATCAATGCCATGACCAAAGAGTTTGAAGAGGCTAAGAGACATGTCCTTTTAGGAGCCTATGAGTATGTTTCTCTAAGCATGATCAGTCCAAATTTACACAAGAACAATGGGGAAGGATATAGTCTTTTTTAACCACAAAGTGAACCAAGTGTTGTTGTTCCCAAGAGCCTAAATGAAGTCTTTAGGAAAGGCTTTCTCAAGGGTGATGAGAAACATCAAGCAAGTGCTCCTGTATTCAAACATGAACCAAGCTTGGAAGACATAGACCAGTATGTCTAAATTGGAGACATGTTTGTCCCATTTCATCCATTGGAGAGCACATCAAAAGGATTGGTCATCAAGCTGCTTGGTTCACCTTTTGTGGTACCTCTAAAGCAAAGTATTTTTCATCTTGGTTTGTTACAAGTGAATGATACTCAAATTTTTCCATTTGAACTAGAAAGGAAGTACTTGTAAATTGTTGTATAATATTGTATATTATAGAGTATATTTCATGCTTTCTTCTAAGTGCCTATGTGCACATTTGTTTAGTAGGTTAGTTTTCCTTTCTTTGTTTAGGTTAGTTTCCTTTCCTATTATGTGTTTCCTTTCCCAAGTGAATACATGCACTTGTCTTTATTATTTTTTTGATTCTTTTAATGTTATTGTTTCAAGAGGAAGTTTTTCTAGAAAGGGGTAGCTTTGTATCAATTTAGATCATCTGAGAGTAAATACTTATGACTTCATGCCTAATGGACTAGCCAAGATAAATGATCTAGGTTCTCAAGCATAGCAAGCATGATTCCCTATGATTTTCCAAATATGTTGACCAATTTTGGCCTACATAAAAAGTTTTTACCTAAATAGATGAGCTAAACAAAGTTCTAGATGGAAGGAGTGGTCTAAAGATCATAAGTAACTTACAAATCTTTTGAAACACTTTAAGTAAACTTAAAGTGTAGTTTGTTAAATTTGAAAAAGTAGGTTTCCATGGTGATCATAGCATTAAAAAACATGAAGCAAGTTTACACAAGCCTTAGAAGTTCATTCTAGCCTTAAAGATTCAAATAATAGTTCAAGCACAAGTCTAGAAGAAGTAGAATATCATGACACATCATGCAAAAATGAATAAGTTAGTTTACTTATCCATTTTATAAGTATGCTCAAGAAGCCTCTCAAGCCCAAAAGATCAAATTGACATGAATTCCTTCATGCCTAGATAATTCTTTGCAAATTTTATGTCTTGATGAGCTTCCTATCTCAAGATATAAACCTTTAAAGTTAGACTTGTAGATCAAGACATAGGTGGGAACGTCAAGTTAAAGCTATAAAAATAGTTGTTTGAATTCAAATGGTCCAAGGATATATGCATATTAGATAAGTATCAAGATCTAATGGTGAGTGATGATCTAATGAGTAAATGGGTCCCAAAGATACAATGGTGTGCATTTTATCATGCATCAAAGATCTATGGTGAGCATCAAGTCAAAATTTAAATGGATGTAAGGATAAACATGTAGCTGACAAGTGTTAAGATCTTGGGTAGCTGAATGGAGATCTAATGGTGTACATTGAATGACAAATCCAATAGGCCCAAATAAATCGATGGTGCATGATCCATGATACAAAAGAGATCTAATGGTGAGTAATGTGTCAAAGGTTCAGTGGATCCTAAGAAAGAATGCATGGGTGATAAGTGTCTTAAGTGCATTAAATTGGTAGAATATATATGGCTCACATTCATTCATATAGAGGGATCTCTATGATGAGAATGAGGTTAAAGAGTCAAAGAAATGATAGCATGATCCTATAAAATGCATGAGGGGCTAATAGTTGGAAAAATATGAGAAGCCTAGATTGAAATCTATGGTCAATATCAAAATTCAAAAGCTGAAGAATTCAATGGACAATAAATTCAACCATAGGTCAAGCCATAATAATGTTTTAAATGTCATATGCCACCATTAGATTTCAATCGAGCACCACTAATCAGGAGATGTAGTCATACAGTTAAGATAGTTAATGATGAAGTTTCTTCACCATTAAATCATAGTCTCAACCTCTGATTCAAAGATATAAAACATATAGGATCCATTTTTGGGGGTCATAATATTTTTTTTTAGTATTATCATTTCTCTTTAAAGGATATTTGTGCAAATAATGAGTCCTTAGCTTCCACAAGATGTAAAGTCAAAAATAGGTCATTCTAGGCCTAATAGAGATCAAAGATGGGCAGCTAGCTATTGAAATGAGATCAAATAACCTATGTATATCCATCGATATTATGATTATAAGAAAAACAATAAATTTGATTAGTTTTTAATCTATATTAAACACCTATGTTAAATTTAGATCAGGGGTAGGTTTGAAGTGTTTCATCTTTAGACAAAGCTATATCTTTGAAAAAATAGGTACATACCATCACTCAAAGCAGACATAGCATGGCTCTGTTAGATTTCAAGATATGAATAGTTTTTAGTCACAATCAAGTCAAGTGGAAGATGGCCTAGAGTCCTAAGGTGGATATCTATTAGTTATAGAAAGCAATTAGAGCATTTAATATATTTTTAGGGTCTCTAAGGGTTTCTCTTCATAGTAAGATCATGACTCATCACCTTCAAAAAAATCTTATCCTCTAATGTGTTTCTCAATCAATGAAATTATTTAGAGGCTATTTGAATAAAATAAAGTTAACTTGTCAATAGAGAACTAGTGTTGATTTGATCAAAAGGTGGTGGAGCATTCATCAAAAGGTGGTAGATCATTTAATAATCTTGAATGCCATGTTCCCTCTCTTCTCTCTTCCCTTTTTCTATATATCACCCATTATTTCCCATTTGTAAGGATGCTCATTTTTTGGGAGTATCAAGGGATTCTCTAAGATATTTCAAAATATGCTAATCTTGATTAGGCAAAACCCTATCAAGCATTTATAATAACTACCTCTTAAAGCAATAAAGGACTTTCTTTACCTATCTCTTGCCTTGGATCAGTGTTTAGTGAGTTATGCATGATGGCCTTGTGAAATATATTTTTTTTATCCATTGTCCTCCTTCTTTGCTTTTTATAAGGTATTTTCAATCTATTTACATGTTTGGATTAGTGTTTTTCCTAAACCTAGTCCATGAAACACTTATGCATTGAGCTAGATTATGAGGCTATGTGATTTAGCATTATCTTATGCTAATATAGTATGGGTTCTAGATTATGGGAGTCTTCCATTTTTATTTGTTACATCACCTAGTTAAATTTATTAGGATACCTTTCCCCTTTCTAACCCTTTTGCCTATGACAACATTAGTTTAGGTGATTCATGAGAAGGAATCTGACCTTCTTTGGAGGTTTATCCCCATCATAGGTTACCCACATCCTAGGCGTATCCCACTATTATAGATTATTCAAAGGGATCCTAAATAACTCTCTTCAAGGGTGAATATTAACATCATAATAGGTCTCATGGGACCTTACATTATGACACTTCTCTATTATGAAAACTAAGTTTGTGACTATTAATTATTTTGACTAGTTCTACTATTACCACCTCAGGATCTGGTACTTGTAAATCATTCCAATCCAACACATGAGAAAGATCAACAACATACTTTTTAAGATGGGACACATGGAAAACCTTATCCATGATTGTTAAATCTAGTGGCAAAGTAATCTTGTATGCCAAAAAATTGAAAAAATTCAAGACTTCAAGGGATCCCACATATCTAGGGGATAATTTGATTATTTTTACAATTTTGATCAAGATTTTTTATGATTTAACCTGCATAAATAATTTATTTCCAACTTAAAACTACTTTTTGTTCTTTTTAGATCAACATAGCTCTTATATCAATCATTGACTTCAGCCAACCTTTACCTTATTAACTTAAACTATTTTTCCATTTTAAGAAGCATATCCTTACCAAAGACTAGCTTATCTTCTAACCTATCCTAATTGATTGGTGTTATATACCTTCTTCCATACAATGCCTCAAATTGATCCATTTTTAGCATTGATTGGTATGAATTGTTGTAGGCAAACTCAACCAATTGATGGTATTATTCCCAGTTATACTACTAATCCATGTAGTAAACCTTAGAATATATTCTAACACCTGATTAACCCTCTCTATTTGTCCATTTATTTTTGTATGGTGTGATGTACAAAAGTTAAACTAAGTATCCAAAGCTAAATTGAGATTCAACCAAAATCTAGAAGTCATTTTTGGGTCCCTATTTGAAATAATATTTTATGAAAATGTGTGCAGCCTATGCACTTATTTCATGAATATCTTCATAAGCATAAGTACATCATTTGAAATGTTACCTAAAATGAAGTGAGACACTTTGTTGAGTTTATCAACAACCACCAAAATCATGTTGTATTGATTTTAATACATTGGTAACCCTTGGACAAAGTCCATACTAATAGCTTTCTACTTCAATTATGGTACGGTATGTGGGTATAGCATCCCAATAGGATGCACATGTTCAACCTTAACTCATTGACACTATTAACATATAGAAACAAAGTTAGTTGCATCTTTATTAATTCCTTTCTATAAATAAAATGGCCTTAGCTCTATTAAGAAATTATTCACACTTGGATGGCCTGAATAAGGATCATTATGTATCTCTTTGAGTACTAAACTCATCAAATTCTCCTTATCTGATACATAAATCCTTCCTTTGTACCTTAACAAACCATCATCTTCAAACTTGAATCCCTTAAACTTAGGATCCTGAGCATTTTGATCCAATGATAGATTTACCTATTTATAAAATTCATCTAATGGAAATAATTTCACCACTTGATCATGAAAATTACTCTAGATAGTATCCAAATATATTATATGCTTTTGATGACTAAAGGCATCTATAACCCTATTTATTTACCTTTAATGTAATTAATATTAAAGTAATAATTTGAAAAAATCTCTAATCACCATCTCTAATGTGCATTTAGGTTAGGTTGGGTATAGATATACTTAAATCCCAAGTTACCAATCTTGAGCTCAAATTGTTTTCCCAATAGATAATGCCTCAAAAACTGTAAGGCATGAATAATTTCAGCCAATTATAGGTCATGCAGGACATAATTTTCCTTGTAGAGTTTCAAATTTTTGGACTCATAAGCTATAATAAAACCTTCTTACATGAGAACTCTTCCAAGGACATTTCTTGAAGCATTATTTATCATCAAGAATTAACCATTTAGTTTAGGAACTCTCAGCACTGGTGCCACGGTGAGTCCACATTTCAACTCCTAAATCATCCATTCACTTCATTAACCACACAAAATTTTGATATTTCTATTGAAGATAAGTAATCAGATTTACAATGTTAGAAAATTTTGGAAAAAACTTCATGTAATATCCTTTCAAACCCATAAAACTTCTAACTTCATAGATGTTTTTAGGTGATAACCATTCCATAATGGCTTTAATCTTTGAAAGATCCATAGATATTTATTAAATAGATATAATATGCATAAGGCATTGTACATTTTTCTAAAATAATGTACACCTCAATAGATTTCCAAAAAGATTATACTTCCACAACCATTGCAGAACCAACTTCAATTTCTCTATATGTTCCTTAGATTGAGAAAAGATTAGGATATCGTCTAAAATGACTGACATAAAATGATCTAAATAATATTTGAACACCTTATTCATGAGATTCATAAATTCTACATGCATGTTTGTTAATCCAAAAGGAATAAATTTGAACTCATAATGCCTGTATTGAGTTCTAAAGGTTGTTTTTGGAATGTATTCCTCGTGAATTTTTAATTGATGATATTATACTCATAGATCAATCTTTGATAAAACTAAAGCTCCATGAATTTAATCAAAAATATCATCAATGTGAGGTAAAGGATACTTGTTTTTAATTTTATTGTTACTCAACATCTTATAATAAATACATAAGTTAAGAGTTGCATTCTTGTTATTAACAAACACCACTGGTGTACCTCATGGAGACACATATGGTTAAATCAACCCTTTAGACAATAGTTTTTTAAGTTGACCCTTCAACTCCACTAACTCTATTATCATCATTATATAGGGGATTTTGACTATAGTTATAACCCTATAATGATTTTAATTGATAAATCAAATTATCTCTTAGGAGGTAAACCTAATAATTCTTCAGGAAAAACATCTCTAAAATCTTAGAGAAAATGATAATCTATAATTAAAAGCTCCTTTGATTCCTCCATCTCATTTATTGTTACAATAAATTATTAACATCCTTTCCTTTAAGATTTCCTCAATTGAATTATTTAAATCTACCTCAGTTTAATCTCCTTCATTTCTCCTTGAATTTGGGTTTGATTAACCAAATCATCTAGACATTCAACCCTTTTAAGTAGAAAATCTACCTTGCCTTTATGTTGAGCTAACCAATTTACTTCTAGGATCACATCATATGACCCCAAATGAGATACAAACATATCCACTACCATAGTGAATTATGGTATTTTTATCTCATGTTCAACCAAACTTTTATCAACCTTAACCCTATATTCATTACCATATTGAACTGACCATGCATTTTCTATAACACCAGATTTCCTAGATAACTTGTTAAGCATACTAGGAGCAATAAAACATTCAGTGTCTCTAATGTCAATCAAGATTAAAATTGGTTGACCAAACAAAGTACCTAATAACTCAATATGATAATCCTAAAACTCAACTTGTTGGTTATCAATATATGTGAATCCTCTACTAAAAATTCCCTATTATGGAGTAGAACCCTTATTTTTACCATTTGATTTATCCTAAGTACATTCCCTAGTGTAATGATCACCTCCATAGATGAAACATCTACTAGGTGGTACTTTCCTTTTATATTTTTGATTTCCTTTGAGGCCTCCTTTGAAACCATTACTAGGTTTCTTATTCCCTAAATCACTACTAAACTTGGCATCTAACTCTTGAACTAGTTTTTAGAGTTTCCATTCCTCTTCTAATTCTTATTTTTTAAAGTCATTTTAAGATATCCAAACTTTTTCTTAAATTTTTATCTAACCTAAGGAAGTCACTTTAGCTTATTCTCCTACTTAACTACCTTTTCAAATACTTGATCCATAGTATATGGCCTATACACATCCACTTTATACCCAATTTTGGGTTTTAATCCCATAATGAATTTTCTAATGCAAAAGTTCTTATCTACCTGATATTATAGAATGCACTATAGAAGCTTAGTGAATTAATCCTAGTAATCATTCACTAAAAGGTATCCTTGTTTTATATTTTAAAAATCTATCAACTTCTTATCAAAATAGATTTTGGGCAACCATCATGACCTAAAAAAGGTCACGAACTACTCCCACATGGTGGTGGTAGAGTCTAGGTTCATCTCTAGTTTCTTGTTTGCCCACCATGTATTTATTTCACCAACCAACTGGTAAGATCCATAAACTACTTTTGTAACCTTAGAGTAATTCTAAATCTTAACATAATTTCCTATCCCTATTAGCCACACTTCAACTCCATCTCCTAGAATGGTTTCATCAAACTTATGTGGACTAACATTATTCATATCTCATGCAAACTCAACAACACCACATGATCTTACATCTTGAGGTACCTCCTCTTTCCTAGGATCCTAAGGAAATTCTTTCTCAGTAAGATGATATTCAAGTTAATTATAAAATTTCTCCTCAACATGGCCATGAACTTCCTACTCAATGGAAACTATATGGTCCTTAGTCTCATCCATGGTTGTGTGAATTTGATCAAGTTTGGTAGCTTGTTTAGTGGCAAATTGATTCAGGTCAACTAAAGGGTTAGCATTATTAGGATTCAACGTACCCTTGCTAGTTGGCCTTTAACATGACATTATTATTTCTAAATAAGAAAAATAAAAATATGTTAGTGGACTCATTAAGTCCAAGTGTTTGAACCTCTAATCTGATACCATAATATAACAACCCCTCAGGTTTAATTAGAGTTAGGTTAATTTTTTGACTCTACTTCATAAATTAATACAATAATATGATCCTTAACTAAATACATCATTTAAAATAGCTAAAATACCAACCATAAAGTTTAGGTGTTGATTTATTTAGCTAGTGATTAAAACTATACAAGCTAATTTGCTTTCATAATTACAACATATAAATTATAATAATTAACCATGATAGTAATTTAGCCTTTTTTGATTAAGTAATTTAATAAGTATAAATAATTTTCAAACAACTAATGTTATGTTACAATTTACATTAGATATTATAATTATTCAACAATATATATCTAAATAATCAAATTACAATAATATAATGTTCCATAAAACATATGAGTCATAATGAACTCATTAATATCTTAAAACAGTCCTTAGTGAAGAATCTATCAGTTGACTATTAGTAGGGAAGAGAGAATATCATCCAAGTGTTTTTCCACACCAACTATAGACCATTAATCCCATACACAATCTACCAATAATCGAAATTGTCTTCCCTTCATGGATGGGAAGATAGTGATAATGCGCAAATAAAGAAAGTCAACTAGAAACATGTGTGTTATAAGATAACTATCACATGAAGCATAAAATAAATATATATGTTATAACATGATATCATGTAATACATGAAACCTAAATCAAACTAGTGAAATGAAAATGTTCAAATCATAAACATTACTTTGGCCAAAGTTTTCATATAGTTTTCATATCTCTAGGATCAATCAATTTCACACACACTACTCAATTGGATTACATAAATTCTAACTATTAGTTACACTAAATAAATCATTGAATTTTATCTCACTTATTTATTTAGTGTCAGTAATATCATATTTATATATAATTATATTTAATACTAAATCAACAAATTCCATATATAGATTCTAATACAAAATACCATGGTATTTTTTTTTAAATACAAGGAAACCCTATAGTTAAAATCCATCTTATGCATATTTATAATTATGCTAGGAATCATAAACATCATAACAATATATTGGAGGGTAATCATTCCATTATATATTTTAACAAACAATATATATTTTGTTACACAAGTCCTTTACATGATTACTTATCACTAAAATGCCTTCTATCAATATATTTTTGTTTTAATAATAACATCACATAATTACTTGATTTTAAATCAACCATATAACTTTCAGTAAATGCCTCACTTCAAATAATGGAAAATAATACATTCATCTATATAGGATTTTAGTAAAGAACAAAAAGACAACTATTACAGAATCCAACCACGTTATGTGTGTGTGTGTGTATGGGTATATATATATGTGTGTGTGTGTGTGTGTGTGTGTGTGTGTGTGTGTGTATACCCATACACACATGTATGTATGTCTGTATGTATATATACATACATACATAGATATATATATATATATATATATATATATGTATATGTATGTATGTATGTATGTATGTATATGTATATGTATATATGTGTGTGTGTATGTATATATATACATACATACATACATATATATATATATATACATACATATACATATATGTATATATGTATATGTGTGTGTGTGTATATATATGTATATGTATATATATGTGTGTGTGTGTGTGTGTGTATACATACATACATACATCTATATTGGTAAAAAATACCATCTTAACATAAATTTGAATAATTAATAAATATATGCATGACTATGAATATCAAAACCTTTAGCCTAACTAAAACACTATGTAATCACAAGTAGCAATGCTAATGAACCCTTTTTAATTTAATCAAATGAATAACAAAAAAAACTTGATCAACCTTACATGCATCTATAGTTCAAATTTATAATATGCATAGATCATTTTCAAACAACCAAAACCCAATAAATTTTAAACATTATTTCTTGAACTGTAAACTACAAGTTTAGTTCAAATATTATTGCCTCAATAATAAAATAATCCCATATGAAACAACTTAACCTTAATATTCATATATCAGATTAATAAAACACATAATTCATTCAAATTACCCTAAGTTTATATTTTGACTAATTTAAAACCCGATCAAGAAAGATAATGTTTTAGTTGTGTTGAATCTAAACATAATTTTTCCCAACACTAGTTACATAAATAATGGTTTATATATATATATATATATATATATATCTTATTTCACTTAATCAACCTAGATCAAAACCATGTAATAAAATTGATTTATATATACACAACTACTTATTAACCCAAAGTAAAATATTATCAAACACAAATTTTTGGGCTATGAAGGGTCCTTTATATTTAACCCTATTGATGGGTCGAACCCATCCCTAGGGTCATGCACAAATGACCCAAATTACAATTTCAATCAACCCTAAATTAGATGAATGCCCATTAATAAGTCCACCCACTTATTTGAAAAAATGAACTCATATAAGCTCAATCACATATTTCCATTTATACACAGACTAGTAAGGTCAGCCATAATGTAGGGTTTAAATATAAAATTATTAAAATAGTAAAATACAAATAGTCAAAACATCCTTTGCATATATTCAAAACCCATTCAAATCTAATGTAGGGTCGAAACTCTTACTTTACCTATAAAACATTTTATCTATCACAATTTCCTTATTTCATAACTTAAAACATAGGTGCATGCATACATAGGGTTTGCACTCAACATTTTTGATGTAAAATATTTCATACAGAGTAGAAGCTAAAATGAAGGATTTAGATATATGCTTGACCCTCTATATGGGTATTACCCATCTATAGGGTTGACCATATTTTTTTTATAATTTTCAAAACAAAATTACCAAACACTGAACAATATGCTCACAATAAATTTATATCGTACACACTATATGTTTAATAATTGGAAACTAAAATTAGAATTTATTATAGACCCTACCTCAGTCCTCCATCAAGCCAAAATCATTTCTTGCTTCCAATTTTCTTCCTCCCAAGCTCTCTTCTTATCTATCTATTTCCACCGTATTCTCCCCAATTCCTGACTCCATTTATTTCCATCAAATTCCTAGTTGTATGCCAAAAATTTTGGCATGATTCCCCCACCAAATCTCCATATTTTATTTAACTATTTAAAAAACCCAAAAATTAAAATACATGTGACAAAACTCAATTCAAGTGTTCCTAATGACTTGAAGAGTCTCGAAGTATATTTACCAAAAGAACCCTAATTCCTTGAATATTCCAAATTGAATAATGATTTAAACATTATAATTCTCAATGATATCATCAACTTATAACCATCAAATACCATGCAAAATTTAATTATTTGAAGCCTATTGACTTCGTATGACAATCATGCCTTATCAAAAGGTTAGAATTAAAGCTATTGACCATGTAATAATATTTATGCCTTACTAAAGTCTTAGATCACAAAACATGTAATAAGATTTATGCCAAAACCAAATAATACACCTTATTAAATTTTTAAAACCATGTTTTCAAACTTACCATTATACAATGCCAATGTTAGATATTCAAGCCTTTAAAACATTATTAATTCCTAAGGTTAAACAACCTTGTCAATAACACAAAAAAATAGCTTTTTGATATAACATTGGATTTAGCTAACTCTAACATGTCTTATGATTTATTTGTAGACCTTATACTAAAAAAAAAAAAAAATTATAAACACTACATTAAAAAAATCTCATAACATGTTATTATGATTATCAAAAGAGATATCACTATAAGTAATTATGAACATTGATTAAATAGTAGATTATGTCTTTATAACATTAAAATATCAATCAAGGAGAGGCATGAGTTATGGCAACTAATAAAATATTAAACAAACTAAGTAAACGTTCCACTTTACCTTATCAAACATTTTCCATACTTTTTATAGTCATATGGTACATAAATGTAGTCAATGGAGTATGATCAACATATAAGAATCTTAATCTCATAAATTCAAACATGCTACTAGGTTATGTAATATGAAAACATAATAATCAATCAGATCCAATATGTAAAACACACATTAATAACCAAAAACATGCTACAATGGTAATAACCAACTAGAATTAGCAAATAATTCTACTCTATGTTGTGTGTGTTGGGTTTTACATTTCCACTCTCTCTTTCCTCATAGGTCTTCATCTACATCATCCTCTCCAATGATACCGTTCCTTAGTCATAGTTAGGAGGGTGGAATCCATATTTCATCCACCTCAGTACAAATGAATAGTGGTTATACCATATCATGTAAAAGAACATAGTAATTGGTGTAACAAAATATACTACATAATCATGATTAAAATATACCATATAAAATACAATTAACCAACTAACAGTTAACTATCATGATCATAAGAAATAAACACTATCCATAATCATCATATAATTAATTCTAGTTACTTAACATATCAATTAAACCCATTATCAACCATAAAATTGGAGTAATAAGTTTAGAGTAAAATAAGTATGTGACAATAATTAATCCCATGGGGATCCCATTTTCATCCTTCCTCCTTTCTCTCCCATGCCCCCTCCTTCTCCACTCCTTTATTCATTCCTTCCTTACTCTTCATCTATTCTTCCTCCTCCTAGGCCTCCACCATCTACCTCTTCCTTTACCACCCCACTTTCATCTTATTCTAATAACTTTAGAGTTACCACAAGCCTAATCTAGGCATGCCCTTAGTACTTGTCAAAATATAAAGACTAGAAACGGTCTACTAGGGTGACCTAGATTTCCAATGGGAATTTGATAGAGAAATTGAGAGCATGAATAGAGTTATTATGTATATGTTCACTCAATAAGGAGACCTAGTGGTATGGATAATTAAGCATGACCTATTATCCCTCACCAAATTAAGGACACCCATTGGAGAGGATAAAGTGGTCAAAGACCCTATATCAGTGCTTTGAGATTCCAATGATTTATTTTAGAATCTCTTTGAAGACATAAAATATCAAGTTAGAGTACTTGGGTCATAGGTGAGGAGCACTTTCCTAGCAAGGCTAATTAGTTGAGTTGTGGAAACCTTTATATAACTATTGAAAAGTTAATTAGAACATTGTTCATGAGCAAAGTTCACCTCCAACACACTCAAGAATATTTGGATAGGGTTACCTACATGTATAATAAGTGAAATAATCTCATCATGGTTATTTTAAAAGGAAAATTCTTTGAGTTTAATCTCATGACTTGGGTGGACCTAAACCTCTACTAAACGTATTCCAGGAGCATGAGGAACGGTTGGATATAGTGTAAACAATAATTGAGCCATTGAAAAATAGCAAGGATTAGATGATACACTATTTTAAAGAGGTCAAAATAAAAATTTTATTCCACCCAAAGGGTACCTTTCTAGACAAAGAGGAATTTAAGGTCCATTAAGGTTAATTAAACTAGGTCACATAGAGTAAAGTGGACCAATAGGGTCTAGGCTAAAGTGATTATGAAATTGGTAGCTAGTTTAAATTCTAGTATCATCTAGGTATCTAAGGTGAAGGTTTCCTTAGAGGACCCACTCTAGGTCTACAATTATATTATGGTCTAAGTTGAGGTACTATTTCAAGAGTTACCTATGAACCTATTGGCCAAAATTGGCCTACATTAAAAACTTTTACCTAGATGGATCAGACCATTTAGAATTAATAGGTAAATTTGGTTGTGCATTTAATGAGTGTACATGGGAAATCAACCAAATTTTAAGGAATACATGAAAATGATGTATTTTTGTGTTATGGATATCCCTTACAAGTTTGGTGCCTTGGTATGGTTCCTATCTCAAAATATAAGCCTTCAACTATGATCTAGTAGTATGGGATGTGCCAGGGGAGGTAAAATTAAAACCATAATAAATAGACACTTAGATTCAAAAAATATTTAAAGGATATTTAGATTGAAGGTAGGGGTACCAAGTGTCAATACCTCACTCGATTAGATCATATCAATGACATGTGGGCAATCAACAAAGTAAATAAGTCAAATACATATCAATGACACATGTTTAATCATGTATTAAAGATCTAATGTCATAAAAGAGGTCAAAAATTTATTGTATCTAAAGGTTGAACATGGGACTATTATGTGTCACAATCATGATGGTTTAATGAATCAATGGTGCATGTTTAATTGAGTAGATCAAAGATCGATGGTTCACTTTCAACCATGAAAATCAAGATCAATGGTGTGAGTCAAGTCAATGATTAAATGATCCCATATTGCATGTAAGTCCACCACATGTAATAAATGAGTTAACTAGATGGAGTCTGATAATAGGGTCTATAAAAAGCATATGGGGCTACCAAGTGTCATAATCTAGAAAGCCTAGATTAGATCAACAACCAACAGTGAATGTCAAAGATTGAAAACTCCCAAGGAGATCAATGGAACAAATTTGATAAAATTTCTATGGAGTAAGAGTTGAGGACATGTGTTTGAGTGTTGATGGTCATATTTTAAAAATATGATAAACAACATGGTAGGGAGATGCCACATAGACAGACACATTGGATCAAAAGATTTCATGGACTCAAGCCTATGAATGCATGAACACAAGATCAAAATGAAATCTAGATAACCAAAACAAACCCTAAAAATTTGTATGCCACCATTAAATCTTAGTTTAGACCATTGGTTTGAAGATTTAGAACCTACAAGCCCTATTTTTTTAGGTTGTAGTGTTACTTCATGACTGTGTTCATTATTCTTTGAAAGGGATCCATGTGTATAATGAGTTCTTAGATTCCAAAATTTTTAGGGGTATAATAGGTTTATTTAAACTTATTAGAGATCATAAGTGGGATACTAGCTGTTAGAATGAGACTAATCATATGATGGATCTTCATTATGATTATGACTATATGAAAACTAATAAATGGGATTGGTTTCCATCTATAGAGGACCTATGTTTAGGGTTTGGAATAAGGGTAGAGTGATGACTATCTAATAGCATAAATAACACATAAAGATGAAGCACATTTCTATAATCTGACTAAGTTAATGGATATTTGGTGGTTGAAGAGTACAATTAGAACATTCACTAAAGTTTTAGAATTTGTGGAGACTTTTCCTTTTTAATGTATTATGACTTATCATCCTCAAAAACTTCTTGTATTCTAGTGTGTTTATAAGATAATGAGAAGACTTTAAGGTTATTTTATCTAATTAATATTAATTTTTTGAGGAGGTATTAGTCCTAATTGATCCAAATATGGTTGATAATTCATGGAGGGTGATTATAGCTATTTTATTGATTTCTGATTGTGTGCTTCTTCTTTGTCTCTTCTCATTTTTTCCTATATCTCCCATTTATTTCCCATTTTAAAAGAGCCTCACATTTGATAAGAATATCCTCTCATTTGATAAGGATAAAATCTATCAAAAAAAATTATGAAACACCTCTTGAAGCAATAAAGATAATTTTTACCTATCTCTTGCCTTTGAATTATCTTTAGTAAGCGTGTGCATTATGGATTTGTGTAGAAGTGTCTTCTATGTCCATTTTACTTCTTTATTACCTATTTTTATGTGTTTTTAATTTAGTTTCATGTCTCAACTTGAGATCTTTCCACCATTAATGGATGCTTGGTGTGAATCTTAGAACTCCTCTTTGTTGCATTCATTACTTGGTGAGCCTAGTTTATGAAATACTTATGCAAATTAGTTATTTTGTGAGCTTATGTGAGCAAAGATTGTCTTCTTCTTCATCAGTGTTTATTTCATTCTTATGTGAGTTTCATGTAAATTTGGTGTATCACCTTTTTATCTCTCTTAGTAACCCTATACCCCCTCTCTATCTCTTTTCCAAGTAGAAGCATTAGTTTAGGTGCTACCAAGAGGAAGTCAACATTATTTAGAGGTTTAACTTCACTAAAATATACCCATAGCCTAATTTTATTCCCATTTTTTAGCTTATTTTGAGATATCCTAAATAAATCTCCCTGAGGGTGCAAATTAAGTCTACAACAAAACCTATTTAACCCTAATTTGTATTATGGAATAATACTTGGGTAGATAGGGTTAAGGATATAGAAATGATAGGGCACAAGGATGAATATCAGCCTCAGTATCAGTCTTATCAATAAAATATGCCACCCTATAAAGTAAATTTCATAAGGATAAAGATAAGGGTAGCCTAACTACATTAGGTAATACAATTAGAATCTAAATGTTACAAGTACCTCTAATACTTTGTTCCCTACCCAGAACAAAATTACTTTAAGAAAGTGAGGGTACTATGCCTTAGAATTAGTCTTTTAATTAATCCATTTTCCCAAACATTGATTTCAATCAATCTCTCAATGATGAATGGCATCAGGGTGATAGCTATAGATACAATCAATATCTTATGGCTCAAAACATAGAAGTACCTCTAATGACAAAACTAAAATAGCCTCAATAAGGCCAAGGGCCTAATGAAAGGCCAAATCATTTGGGTGATATGATGGTTAATTATGAGAAAGAAGAGTGCTATGTAGTCAACCAATAGTCTAGTTCTATCCCAGCTTACATTTTAATGTTAGCTAACACAAGATTTAAAATAAGGAACATGAACTGTAACTAGGAACTAGTCAAGGTGTCTCCTACTATTAATCCATTATTATCTAAACTAAAGGAACCCACTACCACTCCAAAGTTTCTAATAACTCAAAATAATTAGAATCAAATGAATGCCTTTGTACCCTAAAACTCACAAGTTCAAAGTATGGTTCTGACTCCCAAATCATAAGAAAAAGTTAGTTTTTTGCCCATCAATATTGTTTAATAAATGAAAAATTCCAATGTGAGTGTGCCAATGTGGGACATGATTTCTATGCTTGTTCAAGTGGACATCCTTCAAGAGGGTTTTTTAAAGATCAATGTTTCTAAGAAGCTACCAAGCAAGGAAAATTTGGTTCTCACCAATGCAACTAGGGGACCTAGTGAAGGGGAATCAAATAAGGTGGTCAAACCTCCTCCCTTATACATTTTTATAATTATTGGTGGATCTTTGGTACATAAATACATGGTAGATAGTGGATCAAGTACTTTAGTGATGCTAAATTCAATAGTATAACAACTTTATTTGAAGTATGAACCCCAATCTAATGGAGTTTTTTAACTTGATGGATCTTCTACCAAACTAGTTGGCATCATCAAAGGGCTAAACTTGACCCTACATTATTATGATAGTGTTTCATTGACTCAAGATGTGTTGATTCTAGATGTGCCTCCTCATTTTCTTCTATTCTTATCTAGAGACTTCATAGCAAATATTGGGGGTTATCTAGCATCAGATTGGTCCTACATGGCTTTTAGGACAAGGTATGAGACCAAAGTATCCATCAAAGCTAAGCCTATTACACAATTTCACATAGAGACTTATGGGCCAAATATCTCAAACATCAATTATACCATACTAGATGAAGATGACCACCTAGTTGGTCAAGATCTTAACACTCATCCTAAAGAGATACCTAATATGTTCTTGGATGAGTTATAGACTAAAACTAGTTAATTAACCCTTTAGAAGGTGTTAAAGAAAGATACATGGGTGTCTATTGCTTATATGAGGGGAATGAGTCCAAGACATCCCTCACTAGGCCATAAAGATAATAGTGGTTTGTGTAAATTATTCTTTGATGGATCAAAGAGAAAACATGGGGTAGGTATAGGTGAAATGTTATTATCTCCCTCCAATGATAAGGATTTCTCATCTTATAAGTTTCAATTTACTTGATCTTGCAATGTAGCTAAGTATGAGGGTCTTACTCATGGCCTTTAGTGGGCTAGTAAGAGGGGAATTAAGTAGTTGCAAGTGTATGGATATAGTGAGATAATAATGCATCAGGTCAAAGGCCAAAACATCACAAAGAATCCCTTGATGAAATATTACAAACATAAAGTGTGGGATATACTTGAGGATTTTTAAGCTTTCAATGTCCAAATAATGCCAAAGAACTAAAATTACCATGATAATAGGTTGGTAACTATGGGAGCTCAATTTGACATCTAAACAAGTTGAAGAAGTCCAAAGTGCAACCACATGTTAAAGTGGTGGTAATACCATCAGTGCTAGATAATGAAGCTCATTGTCAAGTCTTTGATAGTGACAAGTAGACTGCTTGTTTCTTACAGTAAGAAGCAAAGTTTTCCTCAATAAACAAAGGTAAATTCCAACTTTAGTATGAGCATAAAATTGTTCAATTGAGTTCTAACAAGCTTCCTAAAGGGCTGGTTACCCTTGAAGTTTTTTCCAAGAGGGAGACCATATTAGAAAAGACAAGGCAATAATGTCAACTGATGAGGAAAGCTATGAGAGAATTCTTATCCTTAAAGACAAGCTCTTCAATAATAGAAATGTAATCACTAAGGATGAAAGGCATGCTTTCATTGAACTTTGTAAGGAATATACAAACATCTTTTCTTGGGAATGCAATGATCTGAGAGACTTTGATCCCAAGCTAGCCTAACACACTATAAAATTAGAGGTTGATTTCAAGCTTGTGAGGTAGAAACAAAGGCCTATCAACCCCAAAATTAAATAACATATGAGGAAATAATTGACTAAATTAATTGAATCCAATATCATCTTTCCCATCAATCACTCCTAATGGGTAGCTAACCTAGTACCTATGAAGAAGAAAAATGCGGAGATATAGTTGTGTGTTGACTTCAGAGGCTTGAATAGGGTCTTTTTGAAAGATCATTACCCATTAGTATCCATGGAGAAACTCCTTCAAATGTTTTCTAGTTCATAATTTTTAACTCTTTTGGATGGGTAATTGATATACAACCATGTGCTAGTAAGAGAAAAAGATCAATACAAGATGGCCTTCACCACAAAGTGGGGCACATATGCTTATTAGAAGATGCCTTTTGGCTTGTCAAATGCCAAGGCTACTTTCCAAAGAGCCATGGACATGGATTTATAAGGCTTGTTAAATTAGATGGTATTGGTATGCATGGATGACATAATAATTTTCTCTAAGAAATACTTGGATCACCTAAGATTGATCTTTGAAAGGTGTAGAGAGTATTGGATCTCATTTAATCCTAATAAATGTGTGTTTGTTGTCTATGATGGAAAACTCCTAGGACATATTATCTAAAATAAAGGATTGTATATTGAACCTAATAAAATAGGTGCCATCTTGGAATTATCCTTACCTAAGCACATGAAGGGACTCCAAAGTTTCTTTAGGAAAATAAACTCCATGAGGAGGTTTATACCTAGTTTTGCCAACTTGGTCAAACCCATCACTACCATGTTGAAGAAGAACCAAGTGTTCACTTAGTCTAATGAAGGTAAATTATAATTTGAGGCTATCAATAAAACCATTACCCAAGCACCCACACTCATGAATCTTGATTTCTCAAGGGATTTCATATTGTATGCCTTTTTTAATATTAACAATGTATTAGCTATGTTGATGCAAAATAATGGTGAAGGATTTGAGAAACCAATAGAACTTTTTAGTCAAGGGCTTGAAGGGTATGATGTAAGGTATCATTTTTTTAGAAAAACAAGCCCTTTTAGTGGTAAAAATCCTTAAAAATTTTAGATCAATGCTCTCCAATATCAATATTTATCTTATGGTGTATCATCCTGGAGTGAGGGATTTCCTTCTTAAAAAAGATTTGAATAAGAAGAGGGTTTTTTTATTACTAAGGTCATGGAGTATATATGGAGATCAAGGTCACTAATCTAGTAAGGGACAAAGGATTATGTGAGTATATGGTTGATGCCATTTAAGAAGATAAAGATGTTATTTTGGTGCCACAAGATAACTCAAAAATAGATACACCTCCATTTCACACTATCTGGCTTCAAGATATGACACATTTCTTGATAACAGGTGAGTGCCCATAAGGTAGGGATAGAGAAAATATAAGGTATTTTAGACTTAATTCTATACATTATTAATTGGTTGATGGGGTTGTCTTTATAAAGGACCTTAATGGAGTACTTCTAAGGTGCATACATGATATCCAAGTGATAATTCTCTTGGAGCATTTCAATGATGGGCCTGTAGGAGGCCATTTTGACCCAAGGACTATAGTGATAAAAGTGATGATACCTAGTTATTACTAGACCAACCTCTTCAAGGATACTTATTCATGGGTGAGAAAATGTCAAAAGTGTGCTCTCTTTGTAGGTAAGCAAAAATTGGTAACACTTACTCTCAACCCAATTTAGGTAGAACAACCCTTCATGTAATGTAGTTTGGACTTCATATAAATGATCAATCCACCTTCTAGTGGAGGACACAAATGGGTACTCATTACTACTGACTACTTCAATAGATGGGTGGAAGCAATTACCTTGAAAGAAGCCAATGAAATATCATTATTGGACTTCTATGATAGCATAGTGACCAAGTTTGGTGTACCAACAATAATAATTTTATATAATTCCTTAGCATTCATTATAATGAGGACAAATGAGTGGGTACTTCAATTGGGTGTCTACCTTAGTACATACTTAAATTACTACCCCCAAGGTAATGGACTAGCATAAACAATAAACAAAAACTTGATAAGGATTATAAATAGGACTATGGAAGAGAATCAGAGAGTGTGACACACAAAACTATGGATAGCCTTATGGGCTAATATATTGACTCCTAAAGTTGCCATTGACAACTAACTATTTAACCTTGTATATTAGAGGGATGCAAAATTGACCATCTCTCTTGAGTTACCTACCTTGGAGTTATCCCATCAACTTGAGTTTATAGAGAGTTAACCTATGAGTGTGAGGATGGAAGAGCTCATAGAGCTTGAAGAAACCATAGACATTACAATGAAGACACTAGAGTCACGTCAAGATAAGGTCAAAAAATCCTTTTACAAGAAAGACATAGCAAGGGACTTCAAATAAGGGGATAAAGTCCTCAAGTGGGATTCAAATAAGGGTAATCCAAGTAACCATAACAAGTTTGACAAATTATGGAGTGGCCCTTACTGGATCCATAGATGAAAAAAACATAATGCTTTCCATCTTGCCCAATTGGATGGGGAGTTATGACCCATCCCAATCAATGGAATTCATTTAAATCCTTGCTATTATAAGATTTTGCATCTATTTTATATATTGGAGTAGATTTGTATGCTTTTCTTTAAGTGCCTTGTGCACATCTTTTTAGTTGTGTGTTTCCCTTCCCTAAGTGTTGGGTACAAGGGTTATGTTTTTTTGGTTATTATTTCCCTTATTACTTCAAGAAGAGGTTTTCAGAAAGGGATAGCCTTATATTAGTTTCATATCAACTCAGGATAAAGACTTTTGACACCATATGCCTAATAGATTAGACAAGGCTACAAGTTTATTGCATTACATGCATGAAATCCTAGGAGGTCATCAGAAATGTTGGCCAAAATTGGCCTACATAAATTTTTTTTGCCTAGATGGATCAAAACACTTAGAATGAATAAGTTAGTTTGTTGTGCATTTAATGAGTGTACTTGGTAAGTCAACCAAAGTTAAAGGAATGCATGAAAATGATTTATTTTTGTGCCATAGATATCCCCTACAAGTTTGGTGCCTTGGTATGTTTCCTATCTCAAGATATAAGCCTTAAAAGATGCTCTGTAAGTATGGGATGTGCTAGGAGATGTCAAATTAAAGACATGGGAAATATCCATTTGGATTCAAAAAATATTCAAAAGATCCTGAGGTTGAATTTAGGGCTACCAAGTATCAAGACCTCATTCAATCAAATCAGATCAATGGCATGTGGGTGATCGACAAAGTCAATAAGTCAAATGTAGACCAATGGAACATATTTAATCATGCATAAGAGATATAATGGATAGCATGAGGTTAAAATTTTAGTGGATCTTTGAGGTTGAACATGAGGCTACCATGTTATAATCATTATTGTTTAGTGAATCAACAATATGCATTTAATCAAGTAGATTAAATATTAATGGTGCATGTTTGATTGTGTTAATCAAGATTAATGGTGAAAGTCAAGTCAATAAGTTAAAGAGCTTGGATTTCACATAAGGATACCATTTGGCATAATAATTTTAACTATATGGAGGTTGACAATAGGGTCCATATAAAGCATGCAAGGCTATCAGGTGTCATAATCTCATAGATTAGATCAATGGCTGACATTGATGTTCAAAACCAAGAGACTCTCAAGGAGATCAATTGAGAAAATTCAATCAAAGTATATGGGGCATGATATGAGGACATGTATCTAAGTGATGATGGTCATAATTTCAAAATATGATAAATAACTTAGCAAGGAGATGCCACATAGGTAGACACCTTGGATCAAAATATTTCATGGACACAAGCCTATAAACACATGCACACAAGATCAAAATGCAATCTAGATTACTATATCAAACCCTATAAAATTTTCATGATTCCATTAAAGCTTATTTTATACCCCTAGTTTGAATATTTAAAAACTATAGGCCCTATTTTTTGAGCTTACAATGTTGCTTCATGACTGTGTTCAGTATTATTTGAAAGGGATCCATGTGTGTAATGAGTTCTTGGCTTCCATAATGTTCAAGGTAAAAATAGGTTTATTTCAACCTATTAGATATCTAAAGTGGAATACTAGATATTAGAATTAGATGAAGCATATGACAGATCTTTATTGTGATTACAACTATATGAAAACCAATAAATGGGATTAGTTTTCATCTATAGAGGACATATGTTTAAGGTTTGGAGTAAGGGCAGAGTGGTGACTATCTAATAGCATATAGAACACATCAAGATGAATAATGGTGTTTTAATATCATTAAGTTGATGGATATTTCATGGTTGAAGAGTGCATTTGGAAAATTTAATGAATTTTTAGAATCTATGGATACTTTTCCTTCCTAATGGATCGTGACTCATCATACTCAATAAGTTCATGTCTTTTAGTGTGTTTTTAAGCTAATGAGAAGACTTATAGGATATTTGAGATAATAAAGGTTAATTTTTTGAGGAAAGATTATTCCTAATTGATCCAAATGTGGTTGAGAATTCATAGAGGATGGTTGAAACTATTTTATTGATTTGTAATTGTGTGCTTCTTCTCTCTCTCTGCTCC